>MU865197.1:0-21582 GCA_033576145.1 Cladorrhinum samala | reverse complement strand
GAGAGAGAGAGAGAGAGAGAGAGAGAGAGAGAGAGAGAGAGAGAGAGAGAGAGAGAGAGAGAGAGAGAGAGAGAGAGAGAGAGAGAGAGAGAGAGTGTGTGTGTGTGTGTGAGCCTCACTTTTAGTTGATTAAAGGGGGGGCGAGAGGGACCACCTTGACAACAAAAAATTTTTTTTTAGAAAAAAAAGTGTAACTGCTTCTTCTCTTTTGGCAAGAAAATATTCGAAAGCAAACGATTTTTTTCCAAGTAAAAAAAAAAAAAAAGATCTAAATATCGAACTAAGCCTTATTCCCCCCTTTTTCCGTTTCCCTTTATTTACCTCGCCCCCCCCCCCCCCTTTTTTTTTTTTTTTCTTTGATCCAACCATGTATGCACACATACAAAAAAGAACATTTATTTACTAGGTCAACGGTAATTTTTTAAACAAACATACATATTCTGCCGGAAACTTTTTTTTTTTTTTTTTTTTTTTCAAAAGAGAAATTGCCATAACAAAATTACTTTCCTCCTTCCTTCGCCTCCTCTATTTTCCTCCTCTTTAAAAACTTCCCATCTCACAAAAAAAAAACTCTTGAAACATAAAAAAACACAACAACTGACTCCCCTCTTCCCGACCCACATAAACAAATTTTTTTTTTTTACCTATATACAAAGGTCTCTTGTCAATACTTTCCCGCCCCTTTAAAAATAATAAAACCCCAACGGCAACGTACCTTTTTTTTTTTTTTTTTACAATGAACCCCATCCCAACCAAGTCTAGATGGTATAAATTTAATTTACCAAAAAAAAAATCCTCCTCCCCCCCCCCAACAACAAAAAAACTCCTGATGAGCTTAGCTTGGCTCACGCAACCACGCATCAAACTTACATTACGCTACATAACTACTAATGTAGGTAAGGTAGTGTACATACACCATACATACGCCATACTATATACGATAAAAGATCTACAAAACCGTTGCGCTAAAACGCGGATAGAAAAAAAAAGGGAGGGAAGGGAGGGGAGGGGAGGGGAGGGGAAGTGGATTCCCACGTGGGGAAATAAATGATTACATCTTTTTAAAAAAAAAAAAAAAAAAAAAACCTAAACCTATCCATCCTTCAATTTTCCTTACATATCCTACTATAGTCGTTCTAAGTCAACCATAAGAGAAATTAAAGAAGAACAAAAGATGCAATTCCACATACATAACCCCAACACCCCCCCGCTCCCCTTATTTCTCTCCATCTTTCCCAAAAAATGAGGGTATCTCTATACAAAAGTAAACGTGCACTACATACAAAAGAAATCAGTCATTAGATCCCGTTCATATTGCTGTTCTTCCACCAGTCCCCTTTTCACTAGTATTGTGGCCCCCGATACTCCTTTGCCAAACTTAACAACCCGCTTGTCGCTATCCCTCCCTTATCTCCCTGCACAGCCCCAATTTTCCCCAACGTTCAATCCCCCCCCTTTCCTGTTTTCTTCTTCTCCATCTTACTTATCCTACTCCTCATCCTCCTCCTCCTCCTCCTCATCATCATAATTTTCAACCTCCTGCATCCTCCTTTCCGCCATCGGTTCCGCCTCTACTACTGGTGGCAGGAGTCTAGGTAATTCCATCTCCTCCTCCTCCTCCTCCTCCTCCTCCTCCTCCTCCTCTTCCTCCTGTTCCTGCTCTTCTGACGGTAGCAGCTGTGGTAGTTTCGAGACAGCAACAGGAGGGGAGCTAGACTTGGAAACAGGAACAGGGACAGGAACAGGAATCAAGGCCGCTGCCGCAGCAGCCAACTGCTGGACGCCTCCGTGCGCTTGTAAATGTTGTCGTTCTTGTTGCTGTTGCAACGAGTATTGCTCATGCTGGCTGCTTCGTCTTTGATGATGCAACGTTTGCTGATATTGCCCCTGCCGCTGTTGATAAGGAGATGGTTGTCGTTGTTGTTGAAGCTGCTGCCGCGGTCGCTGCTGGGGTGGAGGATTCTGATAATCACTATGCCCCTGAAACTGGTGCTGATACTGATGATTATGACCATGATAAAGTGGTCTGCCGGGCGAAGAAAACGAGGCGCTTGGAGGCTTGAATGAAGGGGATGGTGCAAAGGTTACCGTCGGCCGGAGGGACGAGGAAAAAGATGCGGCGGCTGGTCTGTGAAACACTCTTCTTTCGAGTTGTTCGAGGGGAACATCGGTTTGGTTTGTGCGGACCTTGTAGTTTGCTAGTCCGAGACGGAGACGGAGGGTTTCGACTCTCTGAGGGGGGTGTTAGATGAGGAAAAAGGAACGCGGAAAGTGAGGAGGGTGGCAGGCGGGGTATGTTACCTGACGAGCTTGTTCGCGGGTTAGACGTGGGCGAACGGCTGCTGAGGATGGCGGCTGGGGTGGTGGTGCCTGTATGGCAGGCACGGGGTCTGGTTCGGTAAGTGTTGACGCCTCTTGGGAGTGATCCAATGCTGAGTTGTCGAAGACGGATGATGGGGCGGGGGATGCGGCTCGAGATTCTGGTAGTGTCTGGGATGGGGTCTCGAGACAGGCACGCTTGGCCGGCGGTTCCTCTTGCGAAGCCTGTCCCTCATTTTCCTGGGGCGTGATAGCTTCGCTAGGCGATGCAGATCTCTTTTTGATTTCTGACCCTGGTGTGCGTGTCGTCACAGGCGACGGCGGGGGAAACGCGACGGAGGTGGGTTTGCCCACGGGGCTCTTCTGCCCAGTCTTCATCATGTCATGTCTGATCTTCTTTGGAGAAGAAGACGCGTTGGGATCCAGTTCACCAAGAACGCGGCGTTTCGCGGGTGAAGATGTTGACGCATCCATCGCTTCCCCTCTTGATATGTTTGAGGTGTGGCGGGGTGACGGTGATGATGCAAGCTCGTTATAAATCGAAAGACTGACACGGATCCGAGAGAAAGCCACAAGAGAACAGTGCAAACAGGGATAATGGTCGACGAAAGTAATCAACGAAAGCTAGGAAAAGATCAAATTCAAAATCCTGGAAGAAAACCCAAGAAATATCAAAATCATGTAATTTATAAAGGGGACCAAGTCGCGTCTCTTCGCGGTTGCGCTTTTGGGTGGACACCACAAGTGCGTGCGGACTTGGAGAAGGGGACCGACCATGTGGGGGTTTGGTAATTTTTTTTTTTTTCCTTTTTTTTTTTTTTTTCCCTTCTCCATTCTTTCAAGCAGCTACAAAAAGTACATAATAGTATTTACTTTCCAAAGGCGCGCGTCTTTTTGCACCGTTAACCCTCGAGGTTGCAACATGTGAGTCCCCCGTCTTTTGGTTAGATCTGGTGGAGTTTCATCGCGTCGGATCACCCCTCCCCCCCGCTCGGCCCACCCGGCCACTCAGACCAACTTAGTTGCATGGATTATACTAGTGTAGGGCGCCTGCTCACTTGTTGGTCAAAGCTTCACTCCCGTCCCGGACGAACCCCCAAAATGCAGCCCAAGATGCAGGAACGATATCTGTACAGAATCGTAATGGTACCTAGTACCTATGTATTTTGTCACGCTTATACCCGAAACTTGCCCTTCACCCAACTTCCTTATACCCAATTACCAATACACGCGCGATACATGAACCTCATTAATCAAGACAGGATAAAGGAAACAGATAAAAAAAAAAAAGAGACATTTGAACAGAAAACCAGAACTATGCAGAAAATCAAAATGCAACAAGTCAAGGGTATCACCCTGTCCTGCCCTGGCTTTCCCGGCCGTTTGCCCTTTGCGAAAGATACATGTTATGCCTTTGCCCCGCACCATCCAATCCATAAACTCCTCTCCCCAAGAAAGATCATTACTTCTTGGAGAAAACAAAACAACAGTGATTCCATAAACAAGTTGAAGGGGAAAAAAAAATTGAAAGATGAAAATCAGAGGGGAAAAAAAAACCTGTCCCAAAACTACCTCTGGTTCCCTTAAGTTGAGAAAAACGCCTCTGTTTTCCCACCTTACCCTCATATACCATGTTCCACCCTTTTCCTCCTTTTTTTTCCCCCCCGCCTTAAAACCTGATCCCGTGCTGCAAACTCATTATATATACCCTTCCATTCCCCACATACCCCTGTTTCCAAACGAAACATTTTGAACCCTGACCATCACAGCATTTATACCGAAGGGTCCATCATATAAAATGAATTGTCGAAAACGAATGGTTTGGAAAAATCATTAGGCACCTCATCCAATGAGAATTGCTGCTCAAACATGTTGGCATCCAACCCCTCCAAACTCTCCATGTTCATGTTGAAGCTGTTCATGTCCAAAAGGAGATCGCTCTCGAGTGGCTGCCAGTTCAAATCGATATCAAGGGCCGCCCCTTCAGTAATATCACTAGTAGGCTCAGAGATTCCGCTATCCTTGCTCGCGGTCGACTCGGGAGTATCATTTGGCGTAACCGACCTGTAAGCTCCAAAGTCGGCCATGACGTTGCCCGTCACCGCATCCAGCGTAGAGCTGAGCCCGGCAAACAGATTCGAGGGATCGATTGTCGTTTGTGCCCATGCTTCCTCGACTGGCGCCGCCATTTGTCCTCCATTGTTGCTGCCCTGCCTCCTCATTGACCCATCACGAGACATGGGCGTCGCCGCCATATCTGCCTTGTTGATAGGCGTCTGACCTTGCCTGGAAAGACTGGTCTTCATGGACGGCGCCGCTTCTTGGCCAACAGCTTTGGTCGGTGGTTTTGGATGCCCCTGCGCGTCGAGACCCAGAGCAGCAGCCATGTTCTCCCTCATAAACTCGCCAGGATTCTCAAATGGCCTGATGTGCTCCTCCTCGCGGTGAGCATTGAGGGCTTCTTCTGTCTGGAAGCCAGTGGTGCTCATCTCACAGCTTGCATCGGGGCACATGAACTTGGGCACCATGACCGCCGGTTCCGGCTTCCGACTGACAACCGGGGACGGCACCTTTACTACTGGAGACGATGAACCGGCTGCCGGCTTCGGTGCCGAGGTAGGCGTCGTCTTCATCTTTTTCCGGGCAGGCATGACCAGATTATCCTGCGTGAGACGTTGTTCGCTGAGGTACTCGGGTTGTCCAGCGGGCGACTGGTGAACACCAAACTGGTACGGCGCCTGTGTTGTTGTTGGAGCAGGGGGAGGTTGTCCACTCTTTGGCGCCGCCGGTTTTTGGAGCTGCACGTTTTTGAGAGCCTGGGTCTGCTTCTCAAGGTTTTCTGCGCTCAGCTGCTGCGGGGGCCTTTGGCCCGGGGGTTTCTCATGTCCATGCTTGAGGACCTCGGCCACGATCTCCTGCATAACAGCCCAGTGATGGTCCAGCTCGGCGTGCGAGATAGTTAAAGTTGGCAGAAGTCTGGTCATTTTCTCCGGATCGTGGAACTGCTTTTGAATCTTGATTCGCTGTAATTGCCATACTAGTCAGCACATATCTCTCGGGTGGTGAGGGGGGCATATTTGCAGGATGGATGCCTACCACTCTCCAGAATTTCGCCATCCGCTCGTTGTCTCCAGTCGCAGTCCACCAGCCCATCAGGCTCTGCTTAATCTTGTTAATGCAATCCAGTATCCCGCGAATCTTCCGCTGCGCCTCCTGATACTCCTCGGGAGTCATGGGAACTTCCACAGAGGGCTGAGAGTTCATGACCCGCTGTTGTTCCGCAACGAATGCTCTAAGTCGAGCTACCTGCTCGGTCTGGTTCCCACGCCGCATTGCCGCCTCGTACTTGGCCTTCTGGTCCGGCGACAACTTCGCAATTTGAGCATCGCTCAGCTGTTGGAAAGCTCCAGGCCGATTAAGTTGAGGATTTGGCCGCTGCATCGCGGCGCCGGGCTGGGCTGCTCCTTCGGATACATCATCTGGGCTAGGCCGCTTCAGGTTATTAGGATTCTTCGGCGCCGGAGCTTGAACCGGAACCGGCGAAGGGTTAGGTCGATTCTGTGGCTGTTGCTGCTGAGGTTGCTGTGATTGCTGAGGTTGTTGCTGAGGTTGCGCGGGTCGCTGGATTTTGTTGGCGAGTTCGGGTGTAGGAACTGTGGTGTTAGTGTTGGATAATGCGGCGGAGGCGGGTTTTTGTGCGGGCGCCTGCGCAGGTGTTTGCATTTGAGGGGTCGGACGGGGGCCTGCTGGGTTGATGGAGCCCGGTTGCATGAATTGCTGTGGGCGACCTTGTGCGGTTGGTGGTCTCTGCGCTCCGGGGAGCGCGTTATTGCCGTTGTTGTTATTGTTGTATGCGGCCCAAGCCTTCACGGCGAACTGCTTCCGCTTGAAGTTGAGAATGTAACCGGTGCAGGTCGCGTCATCACAGTTTATCAGTCGCGAGTCTTTTCTTCGGGCCGCTTCCATCTCCTCGGGGGTAACATGATGACAATCCGGCGGAAACACGAAGCCAGGTGGCAAATTGATCTGGCCTGCGTGTTGCTGGGCATTGGCGGGAGCATTCTGGCCCGGAGCGCTCAGAGCCGGAGTCGACGATGGCGCTTCTTTCATCTTCTGCGACCAAATTGCAATGAAATGCTGCATTTGATGATTGAGAAGATGATTGATGACCAGCGGCGGAGCACGGTTGTTTTGGAGGAACTCCCACAATTGAGACCACTTCCTGACATCAAGGCCATTGGTATTGATTCCGTGGGCTTGCAGAGTCTTGAGAACTAAGGGAAAGAGAGCAGGGGGGATATCCATCGAGTCCATTTGATTCTTCATTGGCGGGGTTTTGAAGATGGCCATGAGCTTGGCTCGGTCGAACTGAGGCTGCTGTTGTCCGGGAGGGCCCGGTCTCTGAGCAGGATTTGCCACGGCCAGCGGGTTTGGTGCAGCTTGCAACTGTCCAGGCATACCGGGTGCCTGGTTGGGCTTGCTCTGAGGACCGTTGTCCATCATTGGGCGTTGGTGTTGGCCCCATGTTTTCATCACCGGTTCGACCGAACCGTCCGGCAAGGGACCTACCCCTGCCGTCATTGCTGCATTATTCATCGGTCCCGAAATCGGCTGCGGCCTAGTATTGTTCTGGTGGTTAAAGTGGGGGTTGAGCTTTGCTCCAACCTGGGGGTTTCCTGGATTCACCGGCTGCCCGCCAGCCTGACTCATAGTGACAGGAGGCTGCCGTAATGGTGCATTCAGAGCATTCATTCCGGGGCTTTGAGATGTGGCGGGAAGACCAGAAAGAGCGCCAGGTTGGCTTGGCATGGAGTGGTTGGCCATAGCCCTTGCTTGCGCCTGGGCTTGCTGTAACTGCTGCTGGGTCATGGAGTTTTCTAGTTTAACGTTTTGTGGCTGTAAGCCAAAGGCCTGATGCATTTGCGTCGGTCTCGGCATCTGGTTCGGACCAGGCTGCAAACCCTGGGGCGGAAGGCCGCCCATAGGTCCCGGAGTGGCATTCCGGCCCGGGCCGGTACTCGCTGGCACGACAACCTGCCCATTATGTTGTGCGAGGAGCGCTTTTTGGTGCTCATTTCGAATGGCTTCCATGTTCGCTCCCATCATCTGGTTATCCGGCCCGCCTTGTTGCAGTTGATTCATCATGGCCGGGTTCATCTGGCCCTGTGACATAAAGTTCCCAACCAAACCCCGCTGCTGCTGCTGCTGCTGCTGTTGTTGTTGTGCTCTCTGGTTTTTGATGTGCTCGAGTGCTTTCCTTTGGAACCAAAACAGTAACGGGTCCATGTTCTTGGCTTGATAGTCCGCACGCATCGTCGGGTTCATTTGTTGCTGGGCCAGCAGGCGAAGTTGTGCCTTTTGCGGTTCCGGTGTGGTCATCAGTTGTTGTCTGACCAGTTCATTGCACTGCTGCCGTTCCGCCGGGGACAATTGAGCGACATCCGCGACAGGGACGCGTGGCTGCGCCATTCCCATTGGGAACTGGCGTTGGTCGGGCCTGTTTTGCATCATCCCAGGGTTCATCATGTTCATTCCCATTGGGGTTTGCTGGGGCATCGTTGGCATCTGCATTTGGTTTTGCATCTGCGGGAACCCAGGCTGTCCTGGCTGGCCCATCCTGGCGGCAACCATCTGATTCATCATCATCTGATGCTGCTGTTGCTGTTGCAATTGGTGCTGCTGTTGAGCCTGAGCCTGTCTTGCGGCATCGATGGCCAGTTGCGCTTGAAGCTCCGGCGCATTTGCCTGTCGTTTCCTCATCAAGTCGGCAAGCTTTTGGTTCACAGCCTGCTCCCACGTAGCCTGCAGTCGTGTTTAGTCAGCCATGTCCGAGCAGAACAAGATATTGGAGGAACACACTCTATCTGGGCTGTTGACCCATAACGGCCTCTCGATCTCCATTGCATACTTGACGGCGACGTTACTCGCAGCGGCTGGCGAAACCAAAGCTATGCTTGAAAACCTTCGGGGCTGGTTAGTGCTCGACGTTTCATGAAGGTATTATAAGCGTAAAATACAAGACTGAAAATGAAATTTGGTTGGCTTACAGAGACATGACTTTTTGATATCGATCTTGCGGTAAGACTTGGTGTTGCCAGCTATTTGGCGCAATCCCCTGGGAAGTGGTGAGTACGTAGTTGTGAAGAATGGTTTGCGTTTGCCTTTGCTGATCTGTGAGATTCATCTTCTGATGCTGCTGCTGCTGCTGTTGCAGCAGCATCATCTGCTGCGGTATATTGCCGGCCATGGCCGCGGAGGGACGGCGAGCTCAACCAGCGATGGCCCAGGCAGGACCGTCGCGCGTGGGACCGAAAACTGACGGAGGCGTCTGCGTATGGTTGTCGAGCGTAGCGGAGTGTCAATGACTGCTGCAGCTGCGTCTGCCGTGATGCGAGGAGAGCTGTCGAGTGGCAGCGAGGCGCCGAGATGCGGTCTTCAAATGCCTGCGCAACAACCACATCCGCAATTTCAGCACGTACTGCTTGTTGACAGGAGCGCGGCGGTCCAAAAGGGAGAGGCGTTCGCGCGCGTTTGTGACCAGAAAATTGGACGCCTGGTAGAGGGCGGAAGTCGTGTTGGCTAGTCCGAGCCGTTTTGGTTTTGGTTCTCAGAGCACGGAAGCGTAATGTGGCCGCGGTGAAGGCGAGGTTGAACAATGAAGGCGGCGGTGAGTCGAGGTGGCAGCAGCGTCGTTGCGTCGTCGTGTAGAGTGTGGTCGGTGAGGTTGTAGGAAAGCGGCCCAAAAAAAGGTGAAGGAAGCAGCCCTTTGAATCGTCCTGCACCCACACGCTCTCTGCACACCCTCGAAGCGGATGCACGAAGCGAAAAGAGAAAAAAAAAATAAGAGGGCAAATAAAGAATAAAAAGAAGAAAGTTGGGAAAATGCCAATCGGCGAGAACTCAGCTCGCAATACCAATGCGACGAGTTGCAAAAGATGGCGGACTGCGCAGGCACGCAGGGTTGGTGAGGTCTGCAACGGTGGGCGTGGTGGGCGTGGAGGAAGAGGGAGGCGGTGGTGTGCCCAGGAAAGTGGGAAAGATGGGAAGGGAAGAAAAAGAACCTGGAAGGATGATGTGGATTGCGCTCTCACTCTCTCTTTCTGTGCTCTGGCTCTCTGCCCACCAGTGTCAGACGGCTTTTGGCTGGGAGGCGGAACCCAGTGACTGGGTGCAGGCCAAGCCCAGTACCGAGCGGGTACCCCAAGTACTGAGGCGGTACCTCTGGTCCACGTCGACCTCGACAGGCGAGCACGGTTTGCGGCTAGCGCTAAAGCAGGGCGGCAAGTGAGTATGGAAAGAGCTTCGCAGAACAGCAACAATTTTTTTTTTTTGGCGAAGGGTGTACCCGTCTTCTCCCTTGCGAACAACCTTGGAGGATATGGTAGAAAAAGCAGGTGGCGGCGGTGGTAATGGTGGTGGTGACTCGAGGAGAAGAAGACAGAGGAAGAGGAGGAAAACGAAGAAGGGGCCCCGGAGGAGGGGAAGCTGGAAACGCTGATAAAGCTTGGATATCTTTTGGAGCCATGAATTAAGTTTGGCTTGTTCTTCATCCCAAGTCCCGCAATTCAACAATCGATCCCGTCATTGAGCTTGCGCCCACCACCCTCCCATGGCGCACCCAAAATTATTGCGATTGATGATGGTATGTACAGTGGCTTGCCTGCGAACCTACTTGTTCGTTCGTAGAACTTGGCCGACATGATTGCATGCGACCTCCGAATTACCCTGGGGTCGATCGCAGCTGGGCAAGCAGACAGAGAGGGAGAGGAGAGGAAAAAAGACTTTACGAGTACCTGAGGTACATCAGATACCCGATTGGTACTTCTGACGGGTTTGGGGAGGGTCCAGGACACCCCCCCCCCCTGCTCGACCCAACCTGAGCGACCAGGGGTCATGAGAGGAAGAGAGCAGAGAGAAGAGAGAGTTTTCTGGGACGATGAGAATGATGGCTGCCAGTTGGGCAGGAGACAATGCGGTTTGTTAAGGGAAAGATTTTGGGATGAAAATCTGTATTGGAATCAGGAGGACATGATGGCACGAAAGCCACAGTCCGTAGGGTACTCTACAGGATAACCTTTAACTAAGTAACTCAGGTATTTTGGCGATGGGGGCAGAAATGGGGTTCCGAATGAGCATGAGCGAGCGACCCTCCTTTCGTTCATTCACTTACTCGTTCATTTGCATACATTGCCCAATGGGTCTGGTCTGGTCTGTCTGGTTTTGTCTGCCCGCCCAGGCTGCATGGTTGTTGCTCTTCCCCAAGATTCCCGTCACAGCCCATTCTCACCCTACCTTTTCAACTCCGACCACTGTCCAAATTGATGACTGAGTGGCAGATTTGAACCGAAACAGGCGTGTCCAAGACAGCTTAGCTTGAAGTTTTTCCGTCCTCGGTGCTGTGCTCTACCGTTCGGCGCCCGTCTCGTTCCGTGATCACTGTCCGAATCTCAATGCCACATGGCCGCCTTCGACCAGCAAAAGTAAACAATTCGGGAGCCGGTAGGCAGGAGTGAGTGAGAGATGCGCTGCAGGAGGTAAGGTGGGTGGAGAGAGAGACACACACACTCTCTCTCTCCCTCTTCTGCCTCTTTCTCTTCGTCCCTTGCCCGACCGATCTCTGGCAAGAGCCGGGGTTTGTGACAAGGATACCCCTTGCTCAGCCTCTGGCGCCCACTTGCCGACCAAGCCCGTTTCGGGTTCCTGGAATGGACTGCCGTTCGACTTGTCGTCTCCTTCCTTCTTTTCTTTTCTGCGGCTCTAGATATAAGATGTAAAAATCCCCATGCCGTAGGCTTGAAGACTCGACTCGAACAGCAGAGTCAAATTGGTTTGGTTCATCTGTCTTACAGCCTCGTGCTCGAGGTGCAGACAGAGAGGAGGGAGCAAGCGAGCGAGGGTAAGGTGGAGACATTGGCCCCAGCATCATCAGGCGGGTACCGACCAGAAAACCACAAAGCTTGACGACGTTGGCCTGTGCGCCACAACGCCCTGACTAAAGGGCCCGGAGGGCGGGGGGAGAGGTAAATCAATCAAATGCTCCGTTCAAGTGCACATAGTTGAGATTTCGTGTTTTAAGGTTCTAAACTCGGAGATGTGTGGAAGAAGGTACACCAAGAGTGGAAGACTGTCTATTAACCTGGTCCCAAAAACATCCCGGATGGGAACTTGAAAGCCGTTTAGTTTTGATCATTTGTCCCAGATGTCGCACTCTTGAATAGGTTTACGAGTCAGGCCTTGCACAAATAGATCCTGTTGATTTCGTTTACAATACTTTTCTTTTTTTTTCCTCCAAAGA
This sequence comes from Cladorrhinum samala, assembly GCA_033576145.1. Classification (NCBI taxonomy): domain Eukaryota; kingdom Fungi; phylum Ascomycota; class Sordariomycetes; order Sordariales; family Podosporaceae; genus Cladorrhinum; species Cladorrhinum samala. The sequence goes on along the minus strand of MU865197.1, from coordinate 9,968 downwards.
AACAAGATCTGTTACGTTTTCGCTCTTCTTGTATCCTGCTTTCATCAGAATGTCTTGCCCTCCGTCAGCTTGATCTCCATCAGGGTTCCCACCCGACCTACACAGAACCTGTCGGCCGAATGTGGGGCGACGGACAAGGCCATTGTCGCCATTTCAGATTGAAGCCGCGTCTTGCATCTTGCCATTCTCTCTTTGATCACGGTTGGTTTGATACTGTGCAAGGCCGACGTTCAATATTGCATGTCCTATCGAACGCCGGCTCCTTCTGCTCGATAATCACTTGGCATCTTATCTCTATCTCTCTTCCCTCTGATTTAAAATGATGCCCAAGATGTCTGTTTGTGTGGCAGGCGGATGCACCTCTGCTGGTAGGGAGCTCAGGGGAGCCACCGGCCGGCCCTTGTTCTCAACGGCGCCCAAGGATAAAAAACCCCGCCATCTCAAACACCGTGCACCCCATTCACAATCCCATGCCAAACCGATAAAAAAAAGTTTGATCGAAGCAAATAATAGTACGTTCTGAATTCTGGATCAGGATCTCTTCACCCTCTTTGAAGAAAAACAAAACTCATGAATGTGGAATTTGCACTCAGAAAACCTTTAAAAAAAAAAGGTGTTGTGGTACAAAGTATATACATACTCACACCCTTCGTTTGGGATCTGATGAAGCATGCCAAGCAATCGACACACCCTGGACAGCTGGACAAGGGCCAGCCTGCCAGGTTTGTTGTGCCGCTCCCTCACTCTCATCCCCCATCCCCCCATCCCCAAGCCCTTGGGAGTCTTCCTTTTGTGATGAGTGGTAACTTCATGGACAAGAGAGGGAACCACATCTCTTCGATGATATCAGATTGATACAAGTCAAACGTGTTGCAGCGTTAAGCAACAGCTCCATATGGCGCTAAAGAATAAAATGGCAACGGAACCGCTAGTTGTCTGGACCCCCTCGCCCCCCCCCCCCAGGCGGGAAAGCGGGCGGATCAGCGACATCACCCGCGCTTCGTCTCGTTGGTGGGCGGGAGCCATGCTTTCCTGTTCCATCAGACCAGATCGCGCGAAAAATACGACCTCCCCACAGTAATGTACATTCATTCATCCATGATACACGCTATTCCCTTTTGTACGTATAGATCATACACCATTGTATTATCTTCACCTCACCTTATCCCCCTCGGGTTTCCTTTCACGAGGTTTTAGGGTTTTCAATAACAGCAAATGTCTCGCCGAATACGTACAAAACATGCAGCATGCAACAATTCTCGCTTCGAATCATTTGTTAGTCATGCTGTTGATCCGGGTCCTGTTGGATTTTCTTCATTTCCCCGTCCGCGCGCGATGTTTTAGAAACAAGGTTTTTTTTCTCCTCATCACAACAAATCTTATTAAAAGGGATGATTTTGCAGTATGTTCATCCTCCGGAATGTCAAAAGAGGAAGAAGGATTTGTTTGAGAATGAATATATATGTGTATAAAATATATATGTATAGATACTAATACTGCAGGTAGGTCAGGTGTATGCCATTTTTCCCTCCAAATTTTCCGGGGCCAGGGTTCCGGGTGAACAAACGATTGCGCGTCTTCTTCCTCTTCGTCTCTTTCGTTGTCGATTGTTTTTTCTCAAAAAGAGAAAAAAAAAAAACCGTCACAGGTCTCTCTCTCTCTATTCCCCCCCCCCCTTCCACCAGTAGGTTTTTTCTCTTTTGCATTTAGCCTACGGGGTTCAGGGTATGTGATCATGTACCTCAGCAGTGGTAAAGAACCAAGTTGTGAAGATTTCTGGTTATTATTTTGGTTACGAAGTGGAAACCACGGAGCCACTTTGGAACAAGCGAAGAAAATCTGGGGTAAAAAAGAAAGAATGTGCAGCCTTTTACTGCAAAATATATTATGATGCATGCAGCAGCCCCGGGAAAGCGAAAGAGAGAGAAGGGGGGAAATGGTAGGTAGAAACGTGGGTGAGAATGGATGCTTGAGATTCCACAACTGGAGAGGAAAAAAACACACTCAGAATTAACAAGAAAAAAAAAGTCATGTGTTGATAAATCTGATTTTCTTTTGCATCTGATCTTGTATTGTGATCTCTTTTGTTCTTGGCTGTTATCCGCCTGAGATGTTTTAGTGCATTCCGAGTCCCCAAAAACAACACACATTTACACACATACCCCCTCCTCTCTCATATTTCTTTCTCTTATCAAAACCAGGCCATTAAAGCAATGAATTTCCCTCGCTATCGAGATTTATTATAGAATCTGTAATACAAAAAAAACCTCTTGCCCGGTTTTTATTTCTTCCTCTTCCTCCTCCTCTTCTTCTTCATCTTCATCTTCCCCTTTCTCAGGGACTTTATCCCGTCATCTCCCGGCTTCCTCATGTCAGGTACCTACCTACATCCCTGTCCCTTTCCGGCTTGATGGACGGATGGTTTCCCCCCCCCCCACATTTCTCAAATAGAACCGGACTTTCGGAACTATCCAGCCAGTCAAACCGACCAAAACATGAAGCCTTACCATGATTTTGCGTCAAGGAGAAATGGGAGAAAGGGAAAATGTAATTACAGTACTATGTACGGTAGGTAGGAAAATTTGGAGGATGGATGATCCCCAAAAGAACTGTGGTAACAGCGCAAGAGCGGTTTTGCGGTTCATCATTGAAAGTAATCATCTTTCCAGTTTCCCAAATTCCCAATTCCCCGGTTCTGGCTCCCCCCCTCGACCCAAAAAAAAAAAAAATAGATACCAGTTCACCTATTACTCCTCCACTCATGTATGTACTGTACAGTAGGTATAGCTACCCAAACCGATGGTGGGCTTGAGTCAAGGTGCTAATTACATACCTACAGTATAAGTACAACATATAACTGCTGTAGGGTGTAGGTTACAATCCACCCACCTAAAGAACAAATCTAGAACCGTCAAAGAGGCATCATTTATCTGTGCACACAGACACACACACACACATTCTCTCTCCCTCTCTCTATTTCTTTCTTTCTCAGCACCAAACTTTTTTTGCTTGCACCGAAATCAGATGTACAATTTAGAAAAAAACTCTCCGGAAAATTATTGTCTCTCGAATAAAGCCCACGCGATGGAAGCATCCAACGTCAGGCAACTTTGTTTGCAAGGCCACCTAGGAAGCGTGAATAGAAGCCACCTCCATCCCTTCCAGCCTTTTGGCGTACTGCGCCGATTTCAACTCATGCAATATTGTGTGTGTGTGTGTGTGTACAATGTGTAATGTGTGAGGTGTTGTGCATGTTGTGCCAAATGTCAAAAAAAAAAAGTTTGTCAGGTGTCATTCTCTTCAGCCAATGTTTGTCCGCTTCTGTAACAAAGTGGCAGGAGAAAACAACACCAACAACGTTTTTTTTTTTTTTTTTTTTTTTGGTGGGGGAGGGGTTTCAAGGCCGAGTGGACGGGGTTGCACACCACACATTTGGTCACCAGCGCACCCTCATGATGGATGGAATGAGTGCATGTCGGTTGCGGGACAGTTGCTTGGTAAATCGGGATTGATTCCGCTAATCATATATCCAAAAAGCTTCGAATGTTCTGGATGTGAAAGGTTCGGCTGATCTTTTTTGGATCTAATGTATGTACAATGAGATTAGATCTGTCGACGTTCTTTCCTTTTCGTCTCTTGTGCGTCCCCATCTCTTATCAATGACAAACTGAGCTATACTAAAAAGTTAAAGCTTTCAACCCGCCCTGCCCCCATCGAGCTTGTTGTGGGTTTTATGACACAGCAGCCCTGTCTGATCGACACCAGGTTTACCATGGGTTTTGTTGTATTCGCTTGCGCAGGGATCTCCAACAGGGAAGCTCAAGTTTTTTGGAGAAGAAAGAGCTCGGACCACCGAATCCACAACCCACCAGTACCCTTCTCAGCCCCAGATCACCTCCCTCCTCTTCCTCCCCTGTTCTCGTTGCTTCTCCTTTTGCTTTTGATCGGTCATGATAATGCTTCTTGTATATATGCTACCAATGACCCGCGAATACGATCCAATTTTTTAAAAAAAAAAAATTTCCAGATGAAAATCGCTAAAAATGACCTGTGAGTTTTGGTGGGGGGTTGAAAAACGATTTTGTTCGCGCCGATCGACTTCAAAACGGGCACCTTCCCCCTTGAAAAATGAGATAGACGAGATTAAAACTACTTCTGGTTGTTCAAAATGATAAATCCTTGCTCAGTGCAAAAACCCTTTTTTTTTCCTTGTTCACACATACATACATACATACATACATGACATATACCACACCCTCCCCTTTTGTTGATAGCACGCCACTGCAGAGCGTAGAAGCAGGATCTCCCAACTCTAAAAATTCCCAGGACCTACCTGAAAGAGGGAGGCAACACACTACACACCCATCTTTTCACCCATCCCACCACCCACACTCAGCTTTCGCCAAGTGGGCCGACTGATATCTGAGCAATGATTGGCTCATTCGACTTTGAAAGCCACGCGAAACCAAGGGATATCGCCCCACTTTTTTGATGTGAGGTACCTTGAAGGTACCTTTTCCCTGGCAAGTAAGAGAGATAGAGACGGAAGCCATGTTGGCTGGGGTGATGCCGGTCTCCCGCTTTTTTTGGATTTGGAAGTTGGGTATCACAAAGGGAGAGAAAAAAAACATTTAACCAACATCCCCATTCCCAAGGGAAAAAAAAAAAAACGAATGTTGATGGGAAAAAATGAATGCAAAATTTTGATTATAAAAAAAAAAAAAAAAAAAAAATAGTAGTACGTATGTATATTACCACTCACAATGTGGAATTTTTTTTTTGGGGGGGGGCCCTCGAAAGCCAACCTGAATATGACTTCAAGCAGAGTCGGTCTTTGATGCAACAACAACGTATGTACATGTAACCCTACCTATTCGCTTACCTATCTACTACAGACCGACCACCACGTTTTCAAACCTTCTGCCAGATTTATTTTACCCCTTTGACTTGGCTTCTTGTTTTTTTTTTTTGGTATTTTAACTCCACCTCTCACCCTTGTCTTTGTGAATCTCTTCTTATACTCTTTATAATTAATTAGTACCTATGCATCCAAATCTAAATTTTTGTTACTTTCGAACAAGGAACACATATACAAAACCGAAAATATAAGGCTGACAACAACAAACTTTAAAACTAGTTAGGTAGATAGATAGATGCCCTTCTACGAGGCAGAGGAATAAGTCGAGAGAGAGTTTGTGTGTCACGCAAACTCGGGCCCCTCTCACACAAGGGAATGATTGCCTGCCTGCCTAACTAACTGGATGCGTGTTAGTGCGTATTATGAGTGTGTGTGTGTGTGTGTGTGTGTGTGTGTGCTGTGCTGTGCTGAGCTGGGCGGTGTAACTCCATCAGACAGACAGCCTCGCAGGTTATCCGGTTCCCGTTTATTTTTTTTGGAAAGGGGGGGGGGTGTGTGTTGTCTGCTTTAATTATCAAAAGCAAATTGGAAAGTGAGATTCTGCTGCTTTTTAATCCTGCATTTCACGGACGGGGGGGAGGGTTCCCCGATTTATTATTTCTTTTTTCTCGAGAGTCGATGGGAAATATAAAGGAACAAAGAAGATAAAATATTATCCAGATTACACGCAAGATGACGAGCCAACGATGAGTTTGGTACACACAGACGCACACAGACGCACCCTAGAGCCGGCCAACTGCAAGAATCAGTTTACGTAAGGTTACCTCACCTTTTCTGGATACTCGCCTGCAATCATTAAGGTACCTACTCTGGTTCTACATACCACCGCTGCATGTTTGCTTCTTTTTCGATCTCAATCGAACTTGGAATTTCACCAATGCTTCCATTGTTTAGGTCTTAATTACACCATCCCATCAGCTTTATTCTTTTTCAGAACCAAAACGGCACTTTCTCGACAACTCAGCGGGCGAGGTTTCTTGCCATCCCCCGCTGCCCTTCTCCACCAAAGCCAGTTTTCTCTGCATGGTACCTGAGCATAAAGCCGAATTACTCACCTGACAATTTTTATCAACGACACCGTACACAACATCAGGACAATTACGACACACACGATATGAATTTGTCATGGCCTACCACCATCACCTAGCCACCAGCTAAGATCTTGGGGCAAAATCTCCCATAGGGGAGTGTACGCCGACAATAACGCCACAAAGGCTTTCAGCTCCGGCTCATATATCACTTCGTGCTCAACCCAATAATACATCAATGGTTCCTCCGTATATAGTTTATGCACATTACATTTCCACGGTTTTCGCCAACTAGACTGGCCCACAAGTGCACCATTTTCGTGGAGTCGTTGCCCATACATCATTCCGGCCTCAAAGGTCAGGCCTGGGAGGCGACCTCCTCCAGTAAATTAGTTTTTCGAGAGGCAGAAGCTTACTGTGGACGCAGCCCAGCAGGGCCGCCAACCCCCCATGATCACGGCAACCGCCGAGATCTTCGGTGTAGGCGTACGCGAGTTGACCCCAATGGTCGCCTTGGGCGGGGTTTTTGAGCCTCATTCTATTGCCTTGTGCCAAAAAATCAGAGAGGGTTTGAGTTGTGAAAGGTGACCAAGGACCAAAGTAAGGTGAGGCGAGGCGAGGCGAGGCTGAATTTTTGGGCGGGAGATGCGTCATTCGAGTTTACATTGGTAGGCAATACTTAGTAGTATACACTGGGCAAGACAGGCTGTGTAAGGTAGGCAGGTCGCTGAAGGGGGAGGTTGTGAGTGGATGCTTCCGAACTGGGCCGCGAGCAACACATGATGCCCCTGCCTAGTTTAGTGGTGAAGCCGCCCCCCCCTTCAACCGCCCCCCAACCGCCGCGCCAACCCCCGGTATAGGGCCGTGGGGTGAAAAAGTTGATCGAATTGGTGTAGAATATATTTGGTAGATTGAGTTATCTTACGGATAAGTAGGAATTTAAAAAATTTCAGGATCATATTTCGCGAATGAGTAAAACACGCAGTTTGAGAATCTAGAGGGAAATGTCTGGAAGCTCGAGGTGCCCGGTGATGAACAAAGGAATGGGAGGGCGGGCGAGAGCAACCCCCAAAAGAGAAGACCCAGAAAAAAACAGGAACCGAGTCACCAACCAGTCCCACCATCACATAGAAAAAAAAGCACAGGTGATCTTCTCAACTCCCCCGGCCCTGTACGGCAGTTGCCGTGTGCCGTTGCGTTCTTAGGTTCCAGGAAGGGTAAGTGGGGAGTGTTCCCAAAAAATAAAAGGTCCTCCCTACCAGGCGCCAGGTTTGAATTGTGGACAAGATGATTGGGCGGACTGGCCAACCTATTGATAACCGATAACCTTCTTTTTCCCCTTGCTGCCCACCCTGGAGGGTTACTGTAGTAAGATTTAGTGACCCATTCGTCGGGGGGGAAACAAGAATGACTGGTTTCTAGTAAAGTTTCGCAGAGATGAACCAAAAAGTATCGTCACCAATCGAATTCCCTTGTGGAATATTTCGAGCTCGAACTTGACAGTTGATGAACTAGCATGCACGTATACATACGCATAACTGATGGATACCCGGCGCCCCTCGGACCCGCACCGCCGACTCGGATGCCCAAAAAGCTTAGTGGAACCGACAAGGAAGTGAAGTTGTCCCCCGCGCCCTTGTTCCCGGGTTGGTTTCCGTTGCCCGCAACAACCCCCCCCCCCACACCCATTCTGAAAAAGAAAAAGCAAGCAGTTGCTGCGAAGCTAAAGCCGATTTTACCCCGCCAAAGAGGCAGCAGGGAAACGTGTTGGGAAGCTGCGCGTAGGTATGTGAGATTGTTGCGTAAAAAGATTCCAAAAGTGAACGGTCGATCGATGTAAGAGAGAGGGGGGGCAAAAAGAGCTTCTTGCTTTCCATTCTTACTTTTTGTTTTTCCTCTTTTTTTTCTTACCCTCCAAACCTCGTGGGATTCATGATTCCGATACTACGTAAATCCGCATTGACGGCATCACGCTCAACGACAACAACCACGACGTCAACTATTGTTTCCTGTTGCCGTTTACTATCAACCACAGAAAGGAAATTCCTTGCAGCTACTAATAGCCCCTCCCGATCCTCATCTGTGTTATTACTCGCTGCTGCTCGCGTGACACCGCGCCTCTTTTATTCCTCTTCAACCCGATCCGCTCCAGCAGCTACCAACCCCGCCGCAAGGATGGCTCCTCCCAAGAGCGCTTTCGAGTTTCTCGACTTTGTCAATAGCTCTCCAACTCGTATGAAAGCCGGTCCTTCTCCCCAAACATAACATAATTAACAAATATACCATTTTCCCCCATATAGCCTACCATGCAGTCGCCAGCGCGGCATCCCTCTTTGACGCCGCAGGCTTCACCAAGATCAGGGAGCGCGACAACTGGTCCGACTCCGTCAAGCCGGGCGGCAAATACTACCTGACGCGGAACGGTTCGTCGGTCGTGGCATTTGCCGTCGGCGGGGCATGGAAGCCGGGCAACCCGATCGGCATGATCGGCGCCCACACCGATTCGCCCTGCCTGCGCGTCAAGCCGGTCAGCAAGCGAACCGCAAACGGTTATCTGCAGGTCGGTGTCGAAACGTACGGCGGCGGCATCTGGCACAGCTGGTTCGACCGCGACTTGTCCGTGGCCGGCCGTGTGCTCGTCAAGGAAGGCGACGGCTTCGTTCAGAAGCTGGTAAAAGTCGACAAGCCAATCCTCAGGGTTCCTCACCTGGCTATTCATCTCCACCGCCAAACCAACTTTGATCCTAACAAGGAGGACGAGCTGCTTCCTATCGCCGGGCTGGCCGAGGCGGAGCTTAACAAGACGGAAGAAACCCGGCAGGAGAGCAGCGAAGGCGATTTCCAGCCCCTCTCAGCTATCACGGAACGTCATCACCCTGCTTTCCTCTCGCTGGTAGCCAAAGAAGCAGGCGTTGAAGTCTCCCAGATTGTGGATTTCGAGCTCATTCTTTACGATACCCAGAAATCCGTTTTGGGCGGCATCAATGACGAGCTGATCCTTTCCGCGAGGCTGGATAACCTCAACATGACCTTCTGCAGCATCAAGGCTCTGATCGAGTCCGTCAAGTCGACTTCCCTGGACAAGGACACCTCCATCCGGCTTATTGCGTGCTTCGACCACGAGGAAATCGGGTCCCTCTCTGCTCACGGAGCCGACTCCAACCTCCTCCCGGCCATACTCCGCCGGCTGTCCGTCCTTCCCGGGGCGTCGGGCAAATCTACCTCGGCAGAGTCAACTGCTTTCGAGCAGACGCTCAGCACCTCGTTCCTTGTGTCAGCGGATATGGCGCACGCCGTTCATCCCAACTACGCGGCCAAGTACGAGCGTAACCACCAGCCGGCGATGAACAAGGGTACGGTGATCAAGATTAACGCTAACCAGCGGTACGCGACGAATTCCCCGGGCATTGTTCTGGTTCAGGAGTGCGCAAGGCGCGCGGGGGTGCCGTTGCAGTTGTTTGTCGTCAAGAATGATTCGCCCTGCGGCAGCACCATCGGACCCATGCTCAGTGCGAAAATGGGCGTGAGGACTCTAGATTTGGGCAACCCTCAATTGAGCATGCACAGTATCAGGGAGACGGGGGGCGCTTATGATGTTGAGCATGCGATCAAGCTGTTTGAAGGGTTCTTGGGGTCTTATGGGGAGTTGGAAGCGAAGATTCTGATTGATTGATTGGTGATTAGAGGGTTGAGAAAGAAGTAAATAGAAAAAGGTTGAGGGAAAGGGGGGAGGGGTTTGAAATATGAGATAACAAAGATGTAAAAACATAAAGTTGCAACTATCCACAATTTTGAAAAGGGGATGGAGGCTGTAAATAGGCAACATAGGTAACTATCGCATATTCATGTTGGGTTATTTATCTTTTAAAGCTTCTGCTCGTGATCTGTGTGTGTGTGTGTGTCTGTGTTGGGGGGGGGGGGGGGGGCGGAGCGGAAAAAAAAAAAAAAAAAAGATGAAATGTTGAAGGGCGACGCTTTTGTTATAAAATTTTACCAGAAAATTTTTACTTGGAAATTTGATA
>MU865196.1:0-21699 GCA_033576145.1 Cladorrhinum samala | reverse complement strand
AAAAAACAAAAAAAAAAAAAAAAAAAAAAAAAAAAAAAAAAAAAAAAAAAAAAAAAAAAAAAAAAAAAAAAAAAAAAAAAAAAAAAAAAAAAAAAGTTCTCCCTGTGTATGTTTATTAAGAAGAAACCCCAAAAGATTGCATTTTTGTTAGGTATAATCCTCCAAGAAAGATAACTATCGTGTGCCCCTTTTTTTGAATATTCTTAAAGAGGGCCTATCTACTGCTTCAATTTTTCGAGACCGAGGTTTTGCTTGGAGGTACTTTATTTGGTAGCAAGAACACCGGTGTAACCGCAGAAGTCAACGGTTCGTGAAAGGAAAATAATGTACTCTCAGCTCAAATCAAACGTTTTGTGGAAATTACACCTTCAAAATCGAGGTATCCAAACCAACTTAAAGAGGGTGTAGTTCTGTGGAACTCAATCCTTACCATCTCAGATCTCAGACCCCTCTGCTATCTAAACGGAGAAAAGAGAAACATAAAGTTATCTGTCTCATCATCAAGCCGACGGAAATATTGGGTTTCTTCAAACAGTAAAGATGGATATCAAATTATATTCAAAGTCAGCAACGTAATGATGGAAATATATACTTCCTTCTCCGAATCAACGAAACTCGAGAAAGTATAAAATGCGGTTGGAGGGGAGGGTCTTACCCGCTTTCCCACATAACTTGCAATCATATATATATATATATGTATATATAGATACATATATCATCATGGCAAACACATAGGCAGTGTCACACTCAATGACATGAAGATAAGCAACATCAACTGTTTGCCAACCAACCCACAAACCCAGTTTTGCGCAACTTTTGATCTACCAACGGTCTTTAAGAAGGTTATGTCCCAAACATGCCCAATCGCTTTTTTCAGTATGCGTGTGACTCTACAGCTCCCTCCACCTACCCCTAGATATACGCCCTTGCTCCTCTACATCCTCGCAAAACTTTTTGGTAGAAAGGGTAGTGAATCAATTCCCAAAGGTCGTTGAACTTCCCCCCAAATATGTCGCTCGTAAATTCATTGCCTTTCCCATTATTGCAAGACCTTGCCTCCATCTCCAAACGATCATCGTAGATTATCCTAAGAGCTTGAAGGCTCAAGAGTGACACCACTGTGAGGAGAGTTAGCAGATGTATTTTTTTCTTGGGGATCCTTGCTTTCAGAACCAAACTTACGCAGCAATAGTGGCCCAGCCGATAAGACGCCAATGCTTTTCGATACGTCTGCTGAGGGCAACCTTTTCACCAATGTTTGTGCAAGCAGGGCTGGTAAGCTGGAGCTTAGCAGCATCCTTCTTGATGGCAACAACCTTGGCACCAGTGGAAGTCGAACCGATGTTCACCATGATAACCTCGTTCTTGGCAAGCTTGTCAACCTTGGCCTGCTTGCCATCGGCAGTCTTGACACCAAGAAGCCGGCGGAGGAGGTAAAAGTTGACCTCAATCTCGCTGTAAATCTCAGGAAGGCGTCCCTTAAGACCAAGGACGAAACCAACGAGACGATCGGCTCTGCAGAGGGTGGGATCGATGCGAGTACCAACACCAATAAGACCACCGGGAACGGCGTACTTGAGGTCGTTGGCCTCGGAGTTGAGAGAAACGATTCTGCTGAAGATGGGCGTGCACTTGAGGTCACCCTTGTCGTCACGGGTAACGATACCTGGACGAATCTCGATCTCGTCACCGAGCTTGAGAAGGCCGTGAAGAATAGAACCACCGGCAACACCACCCTTAAGTTCCTCGATCTCAGCACCGGGCTTATTAACGTCGAAGGAACGGATAACGATCATGTGTGGATCCATGGAGAAATCTCTGGGAGGAATGGGAATGGTGTTGACAATAGCGTCGTTGATAGCGTCGATGTTGAGCTTGAGCTGGGCGGAGATGGGGATGATAGGCGACTTGCCGGCAACGGTTCCGCGGATGAACTTGAGGATAGACTCGTGGTGAGTCTTGGCGGCCTCCTGCCTCATAAGATCGACCTTGTTCTGGAGGATGATAATCTTGTCCAACTTCATGATCTCGATGGCGGCCAAATGCTCAGAGGTCTGGGGTTGGGGGCAAGTTTCGTTTCCGGCAATAAGCAGAAGGGCGGCGTCCATGACGGCGGCACCCGACAACATGGTGCTCATCAGAATATCGTGGCCAGGGCAATCGACGAAACTGCTTGTTGTTAAAATAGTCCATCCATTGGTAGGCACAGGTCAGGTGGAGAGCTTACGAGACATGGCGGAGTAGTCTGTATCTGCCAGTACAGCCCTCACGCTCGCAAGGAGGGTCAACCTCCTTGTCACTCTTGTAACTCCGGTAGCATGTTGGCCTAGGGCACTCTGGGCTGTCGCACTTGTAGATCTTGGCGTTGGCATAACCAAGCTTGATGGTGATATTGCGGATTAGTTCGTTCTTGAAGCGGACGGTTTGCACACCAGAGATGGCCTTGACGACGGTAGACTTGCCGTGAGCGACGTGACCGATGGTGCCGATGTTGATGGTGGCTTGCCGTGCGATAATCTCGGGGGTCAAAGGGCTGAGGGTCTTAACGTCTAGCTCACTTGGCTCAGTCTGGGGTGGAAGGTACGGCCTCTCGACAGCTGGGGCCGGCGCAGACTTCTTGAGGGCAGACTTTGGCTTCTCGAGAGCCTCGGCATCTGAGTGCTGACCCTGGTCCTCAACCTGGGACTCGTTGCCAGAGTCAGACTCGGACTCGATGTCGTTGCCGAATTTATCGTTGGCCGACATGGTTGGCGATGGTGTCGCGGGGTAGCGATTCGGTTTTTTTTTTTTTTGTGCCCCTCCTGTCGGTTTTTATCCTGGGCGAGATTGGTGCGCCGAGGGTCGATGAGATGGCTCGGGAGTCTTGAGGCCTAGGCTAGCTTTTGGAGGTTCGCTGTGGAGATGGTTCCAAGCAAGCGACTTATTCCAGGTTGTTGCAGGAGGATACTGGCCGATATTTCAGAAATTCGTGTGCAATCAGTCATCGGTAGGCTTTGCGACTTCCTGGTCAACCACTTGCTGCAAAAGAGTCACTAACTTTATTGAGCATAGTGCCACCTGCCCCACCACCGATGATAAGACCGGATAAGGAATGGTACGTACGGATGCTTCTGTGTGTGCTACTCTTCCACGCGCAAGTGATTTTCACTTGTACAACTTGGAATTGCCCACGCCTGCGATTCGACTTTAGCGGTTACAAAAAAAACTCGAATATGCCTGCTTTATTTACAGGCAAGGAATTTCGAAGGTAGGAAAGGGCCTCAAAGAAAAAAAAAAAAAACACATTTAATGCATCACGATATGAGGTGGTGGTTTTTTATGTCAGAACACCAGGGTAAGATTATTCATCTTTGTTAAACTTAACCATAATCGCTTTAATATTGTTTTTGAAAAGTTAGATTTTAATACCGGCGGATGATTCTTACAACCTTCCCCGCCCTATTGTTCCTTGGTATAAATTACGAGTTGGCATTATTCAGCAAGTGTCTCAATGCCACACACCCACCGTCTTGGGGAAGTAGCCTCACCAGAGAGGGTGGCAACTGTAATGTCCAACTGGAGATATGAATAATTATATACTTTAACTATTAGTGTATTAGAGCGCTTTTGTGTCTATCAGAACATTCCAGACTCCCATCGCTTATTCTGCTTCCCCGTTTTGTCTATCTCGATATGGGATGTAGTTCCTGCCTACCCACATCACTTTCTAACTTTCCGTGCATGCTTCACCAGGTTTTCTATGACACCCTCAAACGCTTCCCGATCTCCAATCTTGCCATCTGTCTTCTTCTGCCAATACTCGAGAACACCTTTGGCAGTTATTTGCATGGCCTCTAGCTTCTTCACGTGCTCCTTCAGTTCTACATCTGTCATCCCGTTGAGAGCCTCATCAGTCATGCAAAGCTGTCTGGCACTCATGAGATCAAAGCTCTTTTCTGCATCGACCGCATCCGCTTTTTTGCCCTTTGCTCCTGAAGAAGATGATGACGCGACCCCTTCTGCCTGTGCAGAAGATGCCTTGACATTCCCTTGAGAATCAACCGAGGTGGACGATGCGGCTGCGCCGTTTGCTCTCGCCCTTGAAAGAGAACGAGGCGAGTCGGAGCTGCGAAGCGAGCCGGCCGAGGTTGCACGATGCAACGAGGGCAGAACCAACTTCTTTTGCTTCGATGCTGGAAGAATTTCGTCCAGGTCCACTGGTACCCCCAAGGACACTAGGAAGAGCCGTCGGATGCGGGAGCGGATCCAGTCGGGTGGTTGAAGCGGAGGAGGCGCCACTAGCTGGGACCAGAGAGAAGCTGAACGTGGAGTTAAGAAGATTGGGTCGTCTTTTGCTGAGAGCGAAGGTAGAGGCGGGATGGCGTCCGGTGGCGGGAAGAGGGCTGAAAGATAAGGTTCGACAACATGCTGTATTTCAGTGCCATCAAGGTCCTCAAAGGAGGGAATGGGCTACACAGGTTAGCTGGTGTCAGAAGCCTTTGACGCATTTTCTTGAGAGAGTGGGGAGGCTTACAAAGGATAACGCTGGGGCAGATGGAACGGGTGCTGGAGGAGGAGGTGGTGGTGGCGCCGCCGCTTCCTCGGCTTCTTGGAAGCCATCATCGAAGTCTCCAAAGTCTCCGTCGTCGCCACCCTCTTCGAAATCGTCAAAGTCGTCCCCAAAGTCATCGTCATCATCATCATTGCCACCACCGCCCTCATTATCCTCATTGTGCTCCTTATCCTCAGTTTCCTCAAACTCATCGTCATTTTCGGGAGGCGCCAAGGAGAAGGAGCTTATAGGAAGGTGTTCAGCGGGAATATCTTGGGATGGTGATAATGGTATATCTACGCAGGAAAACAATACGTCAATACAAACTATAGAGATGGCCAGAAAGGCAAGGCTACGCATCCGTACCATTTGCTTCGTCCTTGTACTCCTTTGTCCCGTCTGCCTTGATGGTCAGGTCGGGTTCTGGATCCCCCTTGTGCTTCTCCCCAACCTCTGGATGTGTCACAGCCCGCTCATCATCCGGTGACTCCTCCACCACGGTCTTGGGAATGGGATGCCCGCCTGGAGTCAATGGCCGCGCCACTGGAGTGATCTCGGGAGTGGTAGGATTGCTCGGGTCAGGAATGATGGCTATCTCATCTGGTTCGGCATCGCCCTCCCTCATGCTATAAGCCTTAGTCCCTGGGACTTCCCCATATGCAGGCTTGTCGTCAACCCTCTCCACTCTTGTTCTCGGAATGGGTGAGGCTGGAGTCGATGTCACAGGCCCAGATTGGGCGTCGGAGTAATGTTCTTCGGAATCAGACTCGGCTACAGGGTGGTCAGTTTTGCGCCAAGTTACGAAGCCCAGAGCAGATGATGGTGATACCTAAATCGCGGGCACCAGGATCGATGGTGCCCCGCCTTTCAGGAGGCGTCAAGCTGTTACGGCGTTCAGATGACATCGTCTTGGAATATGGATGTGGGTGATCCACACGCCCACTGAGCAGAGCGCGGGGAGAGGGGTCAAAAACGGCGAAGAAAGGGAGCTGAAGCTTGTGGGGTCGACAGCTCTGCTAGACGCGGTGAGACGGAGAAACGCCGAAGGGACAAGTCAATGTTCCAGGGAGGTCAAGGTTGGAAGTAATAAGCTGGATGTGGCACAAGCTGGGGAGCAACAAACATGCGTCCTCCAATACAGGGTTATGGATACTTGGGGAATGGGCCGTTGCAGCAGGACACCAAGGAGGTGGCCAGTGGAGGAGGTGGTGGACAACAGGCCGGCTTGAACCTGAAGACAGCAAGGTACGGAGAAGGACCCGGCGAACGTGCGCGGTGCTCCTACCAAGGTTGTTAACTTGGGATCCACTCTGAAGTGGGGTAAAGCCACAAGTCCAGATGCTGGGCATCTGTTCAGCCTTCTCATATGGGTCGAGCAAAACAGGCGCGTCATTGGTGGTGCGGTGAGGCTGACCAAGCTCCATTTATTTTTCAAAGAGCGCCATTGCGTCTGCGCTTTAGCGGCAGCTGCCAAAAAGTCCATCTCGCTCGCGACTTGAAGTGCAGGCGGGATTCGTCGATCCCCAAAACAACCGTGAGGGCGATTTCATTGCGACAGCACTGCGAATACGACCGCTCCGATATCCCCGAACCTCAATCCGACTATTCCAATTGCACGCCTACCCAATTGTGTCAAATAGCTCGACGGTGCGTCGGAAGAGGCTTTCTGTTTACATTCTCCCTGGGCTCGCTTTGGGAGAGTTTGTTGGGAGAGACTGGGGTCGGGCCGTAGCTCTTATCGCCTCGACAACCTTGAGCGGTTGCCAGCGCCCATACCGCCCCCGTTATTATTCAAGCAGACCGCGACATCAGAGAGCGACTAGAAGAACGATTAAATCGCCATCGTCGATATGTCTTTCAGCTTTGGAACCCCAAGTTCCGGTACCTCAGCGGGCCAAACGCCTGCGGCGTCGGCCCCAGCTGCTGGCAATCTATTTGGGAATGCAGCAGCTTCCGGAACCCCGTCATTCGCTTTCGGCAACACGAGTACACCTGCGTCGAGCACTCCCAAACCTGCTGGACTGACATTTGGTAACGCGACCGGGACTAACACAGCAGGTACCCCGAGTCTCTTCGGCGGCGCGGGCGCCTCATCCACACCGGCGACCGCCGCGCCAGCTTCTGGATCGTCGCTTTTTGGTACGCCAGCTTCTTCATCTGGCGGTGGACTCTTTGGAGGGGCTGGAGCGAACAAGCCAGCTGGAAGTGCTTTGTTCGGCAATACCGCGTCAACCCCTACTTTGGGCGCAGCGACGACCTCCACGACAGGCGGCATGCTCGGCAACAAGCCAGCAGGGGCATCAACTCCGACAACGACTGCGCCTGCAGCAACGGCTAGTGGTTTGTTCGGTGGTGCTGCACCGGCTGCGTCCCAGCCGGCAAGCACAGGTGGCTTATTTGGAGCAGCTACATCAGCTGCTTCTCAACCGGCAACAGGCACGACAGGGGCCGGCCTGTTTGGTAGCGCAACCACTGCGACTCCTGCAAAGCCGCTGTTTGGAGGACTAGGCTCAACCACCCCGGCGGGAGCTCCCCCAGCTGATGTCTCAAAGGCTCCCGCTGGTGGTCTGCTGTTTGCATCAAAGCCAGCTGCTTCTGGTACCACACCTGCTACCCCAGGCGGGCTCTTTGGCGCTGCAGCATCGACTCCCGCCTCAACAGGCGCTGCTCCACCTGCAGCTAACACCGCGACTTCACTCTTTGGTAACAAAGCACCAGCTGCTACAACCGGCAGCTCCCTGTTTGGATCTGCCACAACTGGTGCTGCAAGCCTTGGAGCATCTGTCGGTGCCACAACAACTGCCGCGCCAGCGGCGTCTACTACCGCCGCAGCGCCTGCATCTCTCTTTGGAACTGCGGCAACGACATCGGCACCATCCACCACGGCATCCACAAGCACTTCTACTGCCGCCCCTGCTGCTGGAGGACTCTTTGGTGCGAAGCCAGCGGCGACCACAGCAGCTTCCACGACGACTGCCGCCCCCGCACCAACAGCCACATCTCTCTTTGGTGCCGCTGCCCCAGCATCAAGTGCGGCTCCATCGACCACCACCGCCGCCGGAACCTCTACTCCCGCCTCTGCGGCCGGAGGACTCTTCGGCGCCAAGGCTGCAACTACAGGTGCTCCCACTACCACAGCGGCCGCACCAGCTGCTGCTACTACCACAACAACGGACGGAAAGGCTGCCACCGCCGGCCACACAGCTTCCACTATGGGCCCGGTCTCAGTACTCCCACGTCTGAAGAACAAGACGATGGATGAGATCATCACGCGATGGGCAACTGACCTCTCCAAATATCAAAAGGAGTTCAAGGAGCAAGCCGCCAAAGTAAGCGAGTGGGATCGCATGCTAGTCGGCAACGGCGAGAAGATTCAGAAGCTGTATACCTCTACTTTCGAGGCCGAGCGCGCCAGCCACGAAATTGAGCGGCAGCTAGCCAGCGTGGAAAGCCAGCAAGAGGAGCTAGGTGCCTGGTTGGAGCGCTACGAACAGGAGTTGGACGACTTGTACAGCAAACAGGGCGGTGGCGCGAACGCGAATAACGATCAGGTTGCTGGTCCGGATCAGGAGAGGGAGCGGACCTACAAACTTGCGGAGAAGCTAACGGACCGTTTGGATGATATGGGTAAGGACTTGACAAAGATGATCAAGGAGATTAATGATATGTCGGGAACCTTGAGCAAGGGGAATAAGCCTGATGATCCGGTATGTTTTTGTTCTGTTCACTGCCGTTGCCTGAATGCTGTGCTAATCTCCTTGCATCTAGTTGAGCCAAATCGTTCGCGTCTTGAACGGCCATTTGTCTCAGTTGCAGTGGATCGATACCAACGCTGCGGAGTTGCAGACAAAGGTCACGGCCGCCCAAAAGGCTACCGGACATATGGGCCCCAACACTTCGGACCCAGAGACTCATGCGGCCGAGAGCTTTTACCGGTCTTACAGGGGTGGATTCAAATAGACGGTTGAATGAGCAGGAAAACAGCTGAGCCCTGCGAGTTGCCCCGGTGATTGAGTGTGCTTATTATTCAAGCAGAGGAAACGGGGTAAATGGAAAAGGGATTGTGTTTAGGGTAATTTGTCCGTTGGGGTGCAAATCAGGAGTTTATTGTGAGATTTTTTTCACCAAATCGAGAAACGGGGGTTGTTGATGCCAGCCGAGCAAAATAGGCCAAGCAGGAGAGCGAAATAACAATACATGTCGGTTGACCAATAAGATGATTCACATAGATTTTGAAACTAATAGTCGTGTATTAGGTTTCGTAGACTTGCAGAGCGTGCTTTTTCTACCCCGCTATGATAGCTAGGTTAGCAAAAGATGAGGTGTGGTGATTCAATCCTAACATATATGTACAAAAACGGAGCACAAAAAACAATCCTTCTTCCCCTTGTTCCCGAGAGATGTTTCAATATTTGCCGCCTACACGTCCATGACGGCAGTTTCATTGAAATGTCCGACGAGAAGAATACCACCGCTCTTCTGGCGCGAAAGTCTTGAGATAACGCTCGTGTGATACCAAGTTATTCGATTTGCGATGAACTAATGGCATCAAGATGTTGTTATGGATTTCGTATCCTTTTTCTTCTCGGGAGATATTTTTTGGGGGGGCGGAGGGGAGAGAGAGAACGGGTTGACTGTCAATTAGTTGTGCTCGCCGCCCTGCTCCCTGGTGATCTCGTCACTGTAAAATAAAATTCAAAGTTAGTAATCTTGATGAGGCCACCCCAAAAGCCAGAATGAAAAGAAAACCCAAAAAAAGGGATATCTCACATGTGGTCCGAGAGTTGCTGGAGGTGGGCCTGCTGCTCCCGAAGCTTCTGCTTGAGAGCCATGAGCTTCTCCTTCTCGCGCTGGCGGATGGCGTAATCCTCCTGGGCGCGCTCGCGGCGCTGGAAGGCGTCACTGTTTTTTCATGGCGAGTTAGTTTGAATTTTCAGTTGCTATTTTTAAAGCCATTGGAATAAGGGACAAAGCCGGCAGCCATGATCATATGGGGGGTTTTATGATGCCGCATTGCCTATTTCCCCTCCGCCCAATATCGAATCAATTCCTTGGAAATAAGAAAACAGGACTTCAGAAACGTACCCCTGGCCACCCGTCTTGGGGGGAGCACCGGTATCTCCGGCGCTCATGGCGCGCGAGGTGGTCGCGAAGGTCCTGGAGAGGAGCGCCGGGCGGGCGAACTTGACGACGGAGGTGCGAAGCATTGTGAACTTGATAATGCTGAAAGTTGCAAAAGTTAGAAACTTGATTGGTACGCAGGCGAGTTGCGATTATTTATTGAGACAATTCCTGCAAGGGAGAAGGGTCCATACATACGCAATTGAATCTGTTGTGTTTGGATCTTGTGTGAGTTTGGAAAATGATCTGATCACTGTATCTCGAATGGTGGAGAGCTTTTTACCGGCAGCAAGCAAATGGACGTCAAGCTTCCCTCTTTGCGGGACACGACGGGTCCACGAGAGCTTCCCGGGACCCCACTGTGACGGAAGGGTTTGTTGCCTGAGGCATGAAATGCAGGGAGAGGCACAGTACGTCCCGGCGTAGGCAACCAGAGGATGACCCCGCAAAGCTGTCAATTGGCGTGTCCCCCCTCTCCTGATTTTGAGAGCTCTAGACCATGCCAAGTGGTACGAGCTGGGGTATTTCTGAATGATTTCCAGAGCATGATATCGAAAGTCAATTGACAAGTTTATAGCTATCTTTAGATGGAATCTAGGCCCAGTAACTTGTGTCGTTGTTGGCTAATGCTGTCGCTACTGCTGTTCTAGGTACATAGGCCCTGACATGGATCTTCAAGAAGCGGGGTGGCTCCGGGTTAGGGTTTCGGTTGGCGGTTCCTCGTTGGCATGCTATTGCAGCGATTCCAGGACCTTCTTCCCCGAACTCCCAAGAGGACCCCGGATGGTAGGCCTTGTGGGTTGGCAATTTCCATATGAGGCCGATCCTTATAACTCACCGCACCTGACATTCAAGATTCTTTGTTGGGGTGGTTTTGCCAAATGTGCTGATGGGAAGCTCCCAGCATACAAGAGGTCTATTGTTCCACAGCGGGACTGCAGCGGTGTCGAGCTCCTGGGCGGTCCGTCATAGGCCCGGGCTAGAGCTCGGAGCTGGGCTCGGGAGCATTGGGTCAAAGATCACGGTTGTCGTATGGCATCAAGATAGGGCGGAGATATTAAAAATGCCCACAGCAAGATAGGGGAGAGCCGCATGAATGAAACATTGCTCAACCATGCGCTGGACTGCTGGTGCCCGACCAGCCCCTCTCCTAACCAGAGGGAGCGAGAGGCCTGACCGCCAGGAGACAAGACGATCGGGCCTGTCTCGGAGGAGGAGTCTTCTATAATAAATCGAACTGTTTGGTGGCTTGGGAAGCGTGCCGCTGGAGAAGCAAACGCCGCTTTTGGGTGCCGCAGCTTGAAGCAGTAGACTGTAGGAAAGGGGCGGCATGGAAGACGAGAGAGCGCGCTGGACAAAGTGAAAAGTGACGTACTTTACCATTCCCGTCCATGGGTCCGGGTGGATGCTGGGCGCCCCCCCCCAACATTGAATTGCCTATTGTCACGTGGTGATCTCACTTCTAATCGGGTTCCAAAGCAGGGTGTTGGAGCATGGGGAGCATGGGGAGCGTGGTGCGGGCGGACGAGGGCGAAGGTGGCCGTGCAAAGCCCCCAAATTTCACTGGTCGACAGCCCACTTGCGGCATCCCGCCTTGTGTTGTCGCTGCGCTTCCCGCTGCGGGTGCCTTGCCCCTTCCCTCATTTCCAACTTTGCAATCCAAAACCGGTGACTCTGCCCATTTCCCACTTCTCCCCCAAACATCAAGCCTTAACACACCACCAAAAACACTTTCTCTCGAAACCTCGCGCTGCGAACCATTCAAACTCCCAACTACTCGAAATCGCCCACTTTCCCACATTCCACAGAGGTGAGTTCGGACTGCGTATCTGTTGTCCCCTATCCCCTCCTGCTCCATCATCAGCTGCACCGCACCTCCCCCTCTGTCGTCATCGTCGATGCGACCGTACTCTCCTATCCCTCCTCCGTGAAGCCGCCATCACGAGAGCCTCACTTGCCTCACCCCAGAGGTTCAATTGCCACCTCCATCACTCGCAAGGCCCGCGAGAACTCCTTGCAACAACACCGCCTGGGGCCCAGACAGGGCTGCGCTTGCCCCACTGTGAGCGGGGAGGCACCTCCTTTGATTCTTCGTCACCAAGCCAACACCGCGCATTCGACTCGTCCTCGCATGCCTTTGTCTACGTGACGACAGCTCGGTCGGCGATGCCACGGCCGATTTCGTCAAACTGTTTTACGTGTTTTCCCCCTGCCCGCACACGATGCCTCACACCTGCACTCACTTCACCGAGTATCATGCCTTAGGTGGTCCTAGTCCGTGATCCCGCGCTAACCAACCAATCAACCAACCCTCACAGACAAATAACTCCGGCAAAATGGGTCACGAAGATGCTGTTTACCTGGCCAAGCTCGCCGAGCAGGCTGAGCGCTACGAGGGTACGTTTGCCAACCGATCAAGGTAGTCGCGATGCTTGTGGATTCGAAGTCTGACGTTATCGCCTTTTTCGCCCGACAGAGATGGTTGAGAACATGAAGCTCGTTGCCTCCGAAGACCGTGACCTTACTGTCGAGGAGCGGAATCTTTTGTCGGTTGCCTACAAGAACGTCATTGGCGCTCGCCGTGCGTCGTGGCGAATCGTTACCTCGATCGAGCAGAAGGAGGAGTCCAAGGGCAACTCTACCCAGGTCGGCCTTATCAAAGAGTACCGCCAGAAGATCGAGGCCGAGCTCGCCAAGATCTGCGAGGATATTCTTTCCGTTCTCGACAAGCACCTTATCCCCTCCGCTAAGACCGGCGAGTCCAAGGTGTTCTACCACAAGATGTGCGTGTTCCCGCTCACTCCTGAATATTATATATGGAATCGGCGCTAATATCCGAACAGGAAGGGTGACTACCACCGCTACCTTGCCGAGTTCGCCGTTGGCGACAAGCGCAAGGACTCTGCCGACAAGTCTCTTGAGGCGTACAAGGCTGCCACCGAGGTTGCCCAGACCGAGCTTCCCCCTACCCACCCCATCCGCCTTGGTCTTGCCCTCAACTTCTCCGTCTTCTATTACGAGATCCTTAACGCCCCCGACCAGGCTTGCCACTTGGCTAAGCAGGCATTTGACGATGCTATTGCTGGTGAGTAGACGACGTGAGATACACTATTTGACATGTTGATTACTAACCGAAGGGTAAAAATACAGAGCTCGATACTTTGAGCGAGGAGAGCTACAAGGACAGCACTCTCATCATGCAGCTGCTCCGCGACAACCTTGTAGGTTTTCTCGATTGGAATCAAGACTACGCGCATACTAACCATCCTTGCAGACTCTCTGGACCTCGTCCGAGGCAGAGCCCGCCCCGGCTGCTGGCGCCACCGAGGCCGCTCCCGCTGAGGAGCCCAAGACCGAGGC
The DNA here is from genome assembly GCA_033576145.1 of Cladorrhinum samala. Lineage (NCBI taxonomy): Eukaryota > Fungi > Ascomycota > Sordariomycetes > Sordariales > Podosporaceae > Cladorrhinum > Cladorrhinum samala. The sequence continues at coordinate 8,687 of MU865196.1, read as the reverse complement.
TGCGGAGGAGCCCAAGGCTGAGTAAGCGGTGTCTAAAATGTTTTCTTGTCTCTTGATAATGATAACCCCCTGGTTTATCTTTGGCAAATTCCTCTAGTGGAAATGGGTGTCTTTGGAGTGGACGGACTGGAGATGCCTTAGGTAACAAATGTTGCATTTTTAAGGCAAATACAGAGTTGAGGAGGAAGACTTGTGGGACGGTTCTTGAAGCAGATAAGGGTTGCCTTAGAACACACAAGCATCTTTGGAGGGTTTATTTCTCTTTTCCTTTTTCAACAGATGGCTTTTGCTGTTTAGACTCTATACGCGGGATGGGACCGTTCTGGGCAAGAAAAAAAAATCCAAAAACCCCGTTTCTCCCCAAGTGGAAACAATTTATTCCCCCTTATCCCCCTTCTTTTAGTTCTAGGTGCACCAACAATAACCGATAGATCGTTTTCATGGTCCTGAAATTAAAGCAAACATATGTGCTGAAAGCTTCTGAAGCACTGTCTTTGATATTTGTGATCGGGCGACGTGATGTCTCCGCTGCTGGCTCTTCCCTAGGTAGGTAACTAGACTCTTGACCGTTTTCTGGAAGCCTTCTAGCTTCTCGCCGTTTTCCTAATTGTTCACGTTATTATATACGAATCGAAGCAGGTCCCGAACACACTACTCCGTCGTCGCCTGATCATTAGGGGTTCGGGTAATTTTAATTGCCAACACCGACCCATTAGTCAATAACAATTCCATACGCACCATCCACGCTTAAGCCAAAGCACTGCCTTTTCAAGGGGTTCGGAGGTCTAAGTTTACACCCCCCGTCCCCCCTCCAGACTCTTTGTCATCGGGGCCCATATTTTGTTTTCTTTTATTTATCTTTCTTTCTGGACGGGCCTTCATAGCCTCTTCTCCACCACCCGGAGAGGAAAGGGCAAGGGGTGAGAGGGAGGGTGGAGGGGTTTATATCATTTCAACTTACTTTTTTGTTTGCGCTCACGGTTCTCTTGAACTTTTACCATAGTCATCATTTTGAGTTTTTTTTTTCTCTCCCCTCGATAAGTACACAATTTTCTACTTTGATGGTGTTGTTCTCTGTGTTTAATTTTTTTTTTTTTCCTATATTTTTTCCTTGGACAAGAATGTGAGAAGATGTGAAAGACGGTGGCTTTCATATCCTAGATGGCAAAAGCCTACTCAGCTCCTTTCCTCCTCCTTCTCCTCCCTTTCCTTCAACTCCCCTCCTTTCCCAACCCCGTTCCCGACTTGAACACTTTGATTCTCAGCCTGACTGTCGTTACCCTGCGTCTCCGCCTCATCCTCCTCCTCCTCAACCACACCAAACATCACCCTCAGCCACAGCGAGCAATCCGCGCAACCAACCATCAGCTCTCCCAGGTCCGCCGCATCCTCCAGGTCCTCCTCCCCGAACAGGTAGCCGCGATCGTTCCCGCAACGGCAGGAACGGAACCACCGGTTCGCCTGCTCGTCAAACTCCAAGTCATCCAGGTCGATCACTTCTATGCCCGTTTGGAACTTTGGCTGGGATGAAGCGGAGGATCGCTGCGCCGAGAGGAGGGACCTGTCGTACAAGGGCTTGAGGGAAGGCGAGGACAGGGTGGCGTAGGCCAGGGATATCTGGTCGATCGTGTAGAGGGGAGCGGACGGGGAAGAAGACGACTTGTCCGGGTGGTGCGAGAGGAGGGCGCGGCGGTATGCTTTCTTGAGCGCTGCTGGGGCGAGATCCTCGGGGGTTTGCGGGAGGGAGAGGATTTGGTAATGTGTTGGGGTTGTCATTTTTTTTCTTTTCTTTTTTTAGTAGTCAAAGAAAATGTGCCGCGTGATTTCAACGAAGTGTAAGTTAGTTGTTGATGCAAAATAATTATTGAGCTATGATATGTTGGGGTTGATTAATATCAGCCCTTATTTTGAGCTGGGAGCTTTTGGGGAAGAATTCTAAAGTCTTTGTTGAGAATGAGAATTAGAATCCCCCTCCCCCCCCCCCCCAAAAAAAAAAGAATTAAAAAAAATGAGAAATTTGAATATGCTTGATCACGTGCTGTTCTCGAGTTTTTTTCTATTTCTTGAAAGTAAATAGATTTCTGAGAGAACTGGCTTTGATACTGGACAGGAGTTCTTTTGTATGTGTAATTGGGATAAGATGCTGGGTGAAAAGTTGGGAGAAGTTGAGGTGTAATTGCTTTAAGCGGGTCAAGGATGATTTGGAAAATGAACATATGCAGCGGTAATCACTAGAGACAAGGAAGGCCTTTTGGCCCTATTGGGAAAGATAAACATAAAACTGACATATGAGGCCGGAAGGTTCTCGAAAATGGTGTTGTACATTTTTGGTATTGGTATTTGTTGGTACAATGTGCTCCTATACACAAGCTGTTGTTGACCCCTAAACTCGCCTTCCACATCCACTTTTGGTCGTTTATTTTGGGAAACGGTCCCATTTGTGCTTTCCAACCTGTATTGATAAGGTGTATAAGCAACAGATCCTCTGCGACGGACGCGGGCAGAACATACCTTCTTCCATTCCCTGATGAGATCCGGCATTTCCAACATGGCCTTTCTCCTCTTCTCCATCCTGTACGAACTTGGTCAGCATCCTCTGCTTCCTTCATTCCTCTCGGGTAAACCCACTTCGCAACCAGCTGTCTCTCGTGCTTGTGACCCTTGACCTGCTGGCCAACACCAGTGCCCTTGACCCTCAAGCCAAGCTCAACCCTCTTGCGTATCCTCTCCTCGGTGCCCTTGGGGGTGTATGGGAGCAGTTCCTCGACGCCATGCTCGCGGGCGAGCTTGACGAGCTCAGCCTGCCGACGTAGCGAGTATTTTGGGTCGTGCCACTTGCCAGTGATCGGATGCTTCATTGGCGCAAAGGGGTTCGGCGTCTCTTCCTGGTAGGCGGTTTTGTGAAGGTCCGGGTTCGCGCCGGTGGGGAGGAGCTGCACGGGGGGGTACCGAGCAAGGAAGGTGCGCAATCGCGCGGGGAGGGCTTGCGCCAGCTGGATGTTTTTCGACATCGTCGACGCCATTGTTATGTTTTTGTTGCCCTCTTTCGTCGGCGACGTACAGTGTGTATGTAGGTGGGCTGGTGGGTTGGAGGGTGGTGGACTCAACCGACCAATTCGTCAAGGTCCCCTGGCTTGCGCTTCCATTCAGCTATCGATAAAGAAAAAAAGTTGGCGAGTGAACTGCGGACTTAACCCTAACCCCAACTTCCTGTCAACTGGAAGTCCATATCTTTCATCCCGAACCCTAACTATGGATGCGACTGGAATAGAGAAATATGTTGGTATATTTGTCTTTGGCAATGGTACTAGTCAATTTCTGGTGACCATGGCTGGGATTTGGCCTGTTCAGGATATGAGTGGTAGAGGAAACCAGGCCGTTCCCCCCGAGGAACACGCCTTCATGAAGCAAGAACCATGTAACAGCTTGCAGGGCTCTTCAACTAGGTGACTTTTAGCACCTATTTTTTTGGGGTTTGGTATCATTAACTCTTCTTCTTCTTCTTACGAATACAAAACAGGCGAGCTTAATCTTCAATCATTGCCATCCTCCCTTGCCTCCGAATCCTCCACTCTCCTCCATTTTTTTAGGCCCACGGGTTGGCTTGGATTGCGCCGCCTCATGCCGCCTAAGTTCTTCCGGCACCTTGGAGATGGATGACTTGGATATAATCTGCTTCAAGTCATACATGACATCAGTGTCCTCGTTACCCAAAAACGTGATGGCCACACCACTCTTGCCCGCACGACCAGTACGGCCGATACGATGGGTGTAAGCCTCGATGCTTGTCGGCATGTTGAAGTTGACAACCAATGAAACGTCGGGGACATCGATACCACGACCTGCTAGATCCGTAGCAACTAGTATGTTGACTTGTCCATTGCGCAACGAGGCCAGCGATGCCTCACGCTGCTCCTGCGTCTTGCTACCATGCAAGGTGGTTGTAGAGAAACCCCACGATTTGATATCCTTTGCGATCATCTCGCAGTTTCGTTTGATGTTGACAAAGACAATGATGGGAGGCTTGAACTGGTTCGAGTTGAGGATCTCCTGTAGTCTCCTCTTGCGCTTGTCCTCGCCCGAGACGAACTCGACGCGTTGCTCGACCGTGTCAACAGCTTCTCCTGCGTTACCAATGGTAACAATGGCTGGACGCCGCAGATACTTCTTGGCAATCTTTTCCACCAGCGGAGGCATGGTTGCCGTGTACATCATTGTCTGTCTGTATCGGTCCTTGCCGCCAAGGTACTTCTTCATGAGTTGTGGATTCTCAGCTTCCTCTGTGTCTGGTTTCTCGTTGGTCACCGGAAGGGCATCGAGAATCTTGGTGAGAGGCTCCTCGAAACCCTGATCGATCATTCGATCTGCTTCATCCATGATGATGTAGCAACACTGGGAAAATACGAGAAGGCGTCTTTCGAGACAGTCGACCAGACGACCGGGTGTAGCAACGATAATCTCTGCTCCATTGCGCAGTGCAAAGGCCTGCTCTTCCAGAGAGTGACCACCGACGATGCTGACAACTGTGAAGCCGAGCGGCGTGGCAAACTTTCTGGCCTCGCTCTCGATCTGCTGAACCAATTCTCTGGTCGGCGCAAGAATGAGGGCATATGGCCCATCATTCTTATTGACCTCGGTAAGTGGTGGTAATTCAGATATGTAAACGAGCAGCGGAAGCAAGAACGCAGCAGTTTTACCGGAACCGGTAACGGCGACACCTATCAGGTCTCGCGCCTGAAGGGCAATGGGGATGGCAGCCCTCTGGATGGGCGAGGGTTCATCATAACCCACATCGTGAACGATCTCGAGAAGCCGTCTCGGAAGGTTAGACTCGTGCCAGCTGCGCATGGGATTTGGGATGAGGCCGCCCTTGGTGGCGATGCCATAGTTCTCCTTAAAGATACGCCAGTCACGTTCCTTCATTTCCTCTAGCGTCTTCTGAGACCAGTGCACGCCCAGACTCTTGCGTGCTGCTTGCTGCTTGGCGCGCTCATGCTGCTCCAGCAGTTGCCTTGCGCGTTGCTCTCCTGTCTCTGGATCACCCCGCCTGATAGCCTCAGCCTTCCTGCGAATCAGTTCATCGGTCTCCTCGTAGCCTCCGAGCTTGAACATGGGCTCCAATCTGTCGGCGTAAATGGGGTCGAACGGCCGACTGGTATCATCATCCGGATCCCAGTCAAAGTTGAACTTGTTCGCAGCGGTTCTCCTCCTCTTCTTCTTGGCCGAGAATGTGGACTGATTCACGACAGGTCCCATGTACCGCGCTCTTAACTCTGCTTGGTCGTTGTTTTCCATCTTGACCCGCTTCTCGTCGTCGTTTGTTGCGTTACGTTTTGTGCCTCTTCCGCCCCGGTCATCTCCAGGCCTCCCATCCCGTCCGTCTGGTAGTCTTCCACTTCGATCATCTCCATTGCGCATCGCTTTGGGGCCGGTCGGAATTTCGTTTTGAGGACGGTACCGCGAGGTGCGGTCGCCATTCGCCGTCGCACTGCCGTTTGTCGTCGTCCCGTTTGCAGTACCATTCTTCCGTTCCTCTTCACTGCGCTTGAGATCTTCTTCTTCCTTTGCCTTCTTCTCTGCTGCGAGGCGCTCGCGTTCCTTTTTGGGTATAAATCTTGGCTTGGAAGCAGCCTCTTCTTCCGCCTTTCTCTTGCGCAGAAGAGCTGCCAGATCCGGGGGCTCCCGACGCGACGCCATTATTAGCTGATATACCAAAGTGTCGATATGGGACGCGCGGAATGCTGTCTGAATGGATGTCTCGAATGTGGCGTTATTCGAGGTTGGCGACGTGAACCAAGACACTGGGACTGCAAGCCATGAAGGTAGTTTTGGCAGCTGGTCGTAGGCTGCGGCAACTGTCAACCAGCTGCCAGGTGTAAGTTTGGCCTTCGACTTGCAACACGGGCCAATCTTGATTTGAAGAGATGAGAAAACAGGCAAGCCATGTACTCAACAAATTTTAGTATACTTGGAAAGTTTCAAACATTATTCTGTCAGTCTTGAATCTTACGTCAAGTGGCCTGGCAAAGAGTCCTGCCAGGTAAGGCATTTACACTACCTTAGGTTTTGTACAAGTCAAATACGAAATACGACATTGATGTAATTTTGGACACAAAATTCTTGCATCCATACCCAAATCTCTGGACGGAGACAGCAAGCCAAACCTTGACCAACTTTTTCGACTTTCCATGTTCTTTTTGACGGTTGACTGCTACCGACGCCCCTGCAAGTTCCAACAGGTGTCAGAGTGTTCAAGCTTTTCAGAACTCTCATCAGGCACCTTGCAAATTGGCCCTCCTTCCCCACTGGGATTGATCGCCAAGCCTGAGCGTCGCAACGGCACTGAGCCGAATGCTTCCCGCCTGCAGGCCGTCTGGGTGGCATCCGAAAAAGTTATTGATCGTCAGATTCTTTCTTGAAAAGTTGAATCTGCAAGTTTGGTTCCTGCTCCTCGGTCCCCGACCTGCATTCGCCATCATGTTATGTCGTTGATCCCCCTTCCGATCTCGCACCCCGAAGACCGGCTGGCTTCATCTCTTCTGATGCAAGGTCTCCCGGCCTTTGCATTCAAAGGCGAGGTGACCTGCCCCGTTTTCGAGAATTTGCCCTGCCTCCTGAGCCCCAAGCCCAAACAGCGCCCCGCTTCGCCCATCACATGTGTGCCTGAGCCCGTTGAGACTTGGAACTGAACGCTGATTGGCGGTTGAGAACTGATCTCTGCAAAAAGATCTTATCAATCTATGAGTGGGTACATGACAGTTCTTTGGTGAATTGGTCACACCCTCGACCTTATTGTAGGAGAGCAGACATTCCCAACTTTTTGGCACTTCGTTGCGAGATATTGAATCCGGGAGACCGATCCGGTGTTGTTTGTACAAAAGCATACCCGCTGCTGCTCTTCCTCGGTCTCATCTTGAGTGAACAAGCAACAATTTTTTCCTGCAAACCACGGCAGATTTTCGCCCAGATATTCCGCAGGATCACTTACAACCGCACCCGCAGACACCGTTCATCCGAAAAATACAGTTGGGTTAGCCCTCTTTTTTTCCTGGGCAACTGAGTTTCTTTTGTGTTGGGATTTCTTCCTCGCACTCCATTTCCTCACTTCACCAAGGAACCAGCCACATCTTCATTCACCATGGCCACCGCTCCCGAAGGCTGCCTCAAACCCGACATCTCCCCTCTCCCACAGCCAGCCACTGTTACCGCCCCTATAACAACTCTTAAACCAAGGACCGCCGTCATGGAGGCCCTTGAAGATATTACATATGGCTCAGTGAGTGCTTTTCACCACAACAAAACGTTGACCTTTCACGCCTTCTAACTCTATATCGCAGATAGCCGGCGTAGTTGGTAAATATATAGAGTACCCATTCGACACAGTCAAAGTCAGGCTTCAATCACAACCCGACCATATCCCCCTTCAATACAGAGGGCCGCTTGACTGCTTCCGCCAGTCTATCCGTGCCGATGGATTCCTCGGTCTCTACCGCGGCATCTCAGCACCACTCGTCGGTGCAGCTCTCGAAAACAGCAGTCTCTTCTTCTGGGAGCGCATAGGCCGCGAAGCAGCCATCAAATTCAACCTCGCACCACGCGATCAACCCCTCTCACTATCGACCCTTTGGCTGACTGGCGCTTTCTCTGGCGCCATGACCTCTTTCATCTTGACCCCGGTAGAGCTGGTCAAGTGCAAGATCCAAGTCCCAGAGACCGAAGCAGGTGTAGTCAAGGCACCACTGAGACCTATCCCGGTCATAAGGGACATATTTCGTCACCAAGGCATTGCCGGCTTCTGGCACGGCCAGCTAGGCACTCTCATCCGCGAGGCAGGCGGGTGCGGCGCCTGGTTCGGCTCCAAGGAGACCGTCACAAAGCTTTTCCGCCAGTGGAACGAGAGGGAAGCCGCCAACGAGGATGAGATCGCCCGGATGCGTGCCGACGCGATTCCGTTGTGGCAGCAGGCCATTGCTGGCGCCTCGGCGGGCATGGCGTACAACTTTCTCTTCTTCCCTGCCGACACAATCAAGTCAAGGATGCAGACGACGCCGATCGGACAGTCAACGGCCAAGCAGACTTTTACGGGCGAGGCGGCGGCGCTATGGAAGCAGGCTGGACTCAAGGGTATGTACAGAGGATGCGGAATCACCGTGCTGAGATCTGTGCCAAGCTCGGCATTCATCTTTATCGTGTTTGATGCGCTCAAAAAGTATCTCCCTATGCAGTAGAAACTTGAGAGGATCCCCTGGATAAAAAGGGTGCAAGTTTGGATCGGTTCAGTTTCATTTTTCATCATTACATATATCAGAAATGGGGGAAGGGGAAGGATGATGTTGCAGAGAGGACGGGATGTGATATGGGGAACGAATCATTTGTTGGCGAAGAGCATTCATTATTATCTCTTTTGTGATTTCATCAGCGGGCGTTGGGAAGGATTTTTCGGGTTTTTTGTGGCGAGGAATGTTGTGCGTGATATCCTTTTAGAGTAGAGGTTCTTTTCATCATATAGATACACAAAAGGGAAGGAGAAGGGGAAGAGAGCGGGTTCATACCAAAAAAAAAAAAAAAAAAAAAAAAAAAAAAAAAAAAAAAAACAACCCCCACCAAAAAAAAACCCCAAAAAACAAACCAACACACCACCCAACAAACCACAAAAAACACACAAACACAAAAAACACAAAACAAAA
>MU865195.1:0-21722 GCA_033576145.1 Cladorrhinum samala | reverse complement strand
GTTGGGGGGGGCGGCGGCCGCCGCCCCCCCCCCCCGCGCCCCCGCCCCCCCCGCCCGCCGCCCCCGCCCCCCCCCCCGCCCCCCCCCCCCCCCCCCCCCCCCCCAAAACGGGGGTGGGTAAGGAGCAGCCACGCTGTCGACATTAATAAGCCCGCGATTTTAGTGACGGTTAGTAAGTAACGTAGGTATTAATTAACATACCTGGCGGGGGGGGGGGGGGGGGGGGGTCCGAGGACCTTACGGTTCGAGTGCAAAGCCAAAACTTCCGAGCCTGATCATATACCGCTAGTCTAGGGTACCTTGGTTTGTGAATGCCAAGTACCTAGATCAGAGAGAGCTATATACATGTACATACATACGAATGATCGAGACTTCTCGCCAAGAATGATTGGGTTTACCTCCAAGTACACAAGGAGAGAGTAAGAGTTTGCCAGGTGTTTCTGGGGTTCACCGCTTTACACTTTCCAAAGAGTTGGCCTGGTAGATCGGTATTGATCAAGGCTTTTTAGTCTAGATCAAACTAGACTACGGTAGGTAGTCCCGGTCGAGAGTTCGTCGGCCCATCATATATTTGGCTTAGATAGGTCCACTCACAAGAACCTACAAATAACATTCTCCCAAGACAGCAGACGTCCCGTAAAACTAATACCGTTGTCCCTGGTTCCGTTCAATTGCCAACTACCCCCTCTACCCCAATCCCACCCCGCCCGCCCCTTACCCTTTACTAGAAAAGTGCATTTGATAAGGCAAGTATTCGATAGCAGAAACAAATAACAACAAAGCTCCCTGATATCAAAAAAAAAAAAGACTAGTATGGTATATTTCCTTCTCTTCGCCAAACTCCTATCTTAAAAGATGCAAAAATCTCGAGAAAAAAGAACAAAAAATTTCCATTGCCACGAGCACAACCCGTGTTTGGTGTGGCAAAAATAACCTTTGTAATCAAATACCAGATATGCTTCGACATGAACGGACGGTTCCTTGCCGTTTTAGAAAATCCAGCTAAAACAGAGGCAAACTGAGAAACGGACATGCCAGGGGTTTTAAATACCGTCATCATACTTTTTGATGATAAAAATTAGGTACGGTATGTTTAGAGATCGGGTGGTGGTGCCGCTGGGATTTCAGTCTTCACCTCCCCGGAAAAAGTCCCAAGGGGATCTGTAGCCCTTTCCAGCGGACTCGATGCCGATGTGTTTGTTTGGCTTGGGATAGTATCCGTGCTGCTGACGCATGTCGAGCCTTGAGACCCTTGGGTTCTCGTGCCCGAGAGCTCATTATCGCTTGTGCCGTCGCCGCTCTCTTGCGCATCCGCCTGGCACGCGTCATCAACTCCGACCTCGGTTGGGGTATCATCTGTCGGGGTCTGGCAGGCCGGTAGCTTCTCGTATGAATCCACACCGGCATGCGTTGCCGTGGGATGTCCTGCATCGAACCTGGGAGTGTGTTCTTTTTCAGTATCCGCTTCAACCAAGCCTTCAATACTTGGTTTCACAGCTGTCATGGACCCGTACGCGCGAGGAAGCGCAGCGTCGTCGAGCGACAGCTTTTGCAGCCTATCAGCGACACTGTGGGTGGGGTTGATCAGTTCATATCGGCGCAGGTTCAACATCTCCTCCTCAAAGCTTTTGCGGTAATCAAGAAGCCACCTGGCGAGCGTCTTGATGAGCTGCTTCTTGTCGACGGGTTTCGGGATGTAATCGTTCATGCCGCACTCGAGGCAGCGCTCCTTGTCGCCCTTGAGGGCGTAGGCCGTCATGGCGACGATGGGAACCCTGATGCCAGCGTCCCTGATGCGCGTCGAGGCCTCGTTTCCATCCATGACGGGCATGCTGATATCCATGAGGACCAAGTCGTAGGCGGCTGGCTTGCTTGTCACCATGCCCACGGCCTCGGCGCCGTTGGAGGCGAGCGCCGTGTTCTTGAAGCCAAGAGAGCGCAGCAAGCCCAGCATGACCTTCTGATTGATGATGTTGTCTTCTACCAGCAGCAAGCTCTTGAGCGTAGCTACACTTTGAAGTTGGGATTGCAGCTGAGCAACTCCCGAGTCTGGAAGGGACAAGATGGTCCCAGCCTTTTCCAGGCTTTTGCTCTTCCAGTCCTGTATTTGCTGAAGGCTCTTGATCTTCTTGAACCTTGCCGTAAACCAAAAGACGCTGCCCTGCCGTTCGGGGTTTGGCCTGTATCCGATCCTGCCGCCCATCAGCTCGGTCAGCGACTTGGCGATGGACAGGCCGAGGCCGGTGCCCTTGTACCGTTTCGTCGAGGTCGCGTCGAACTGGGTGAAAGGGGTAAACAGCCCGGCCGCGGCGGCTTCGGGGATCCCGATGCCCGTGTCGGTCACCTCGGTCAGGACCAGGAAGCTTTCGTGGTCCGTATGCTCGACCGATACCCGGACGCGGATGTTGCCCTTGTCGGTAAACTTGGCCGCGTTGCCCACAATGTTTTGCAAGATTTGGCGGTACCTCAGGGGGTCGCCCTGCACCGACTTTGGAAGGTCGGGGGCGAGGAACAGCTCAAAGTAGACCGTCGGGGGCAAAGTGGTCTGCACGCTGCGGACGACCGAGGTTACGATGCTCGTGATGCCGACGATGTCGGAGTGGATCGAAAAGCTCCCAGAGGCCAGCTTAGAGTAGTCGAGAATGTCGTTGATGACGGACAGCAGCACCTGGCCCGACTCGTCCATGATGCCGACAATGTCCCGCTGGCCTCTGGTGAGAGGGGTGTCGAGGAGCAGGGCGCATGCCGACAGCATGCCGTGCATGGGCGTGCGGATCTCGTGGCTCATGTTGGCCAAAAAGTCCGACTTGAGCTTCTCGCTCTCCTCGTAGGCGGCGATGAGGCGGGACTCGGCCGACTTGCGCTCCGTCAAGTCCCTGGTGACCTTGCCAAAGCCGACGTGGACGCCGTCCTTGTAGACGGCAGTGATGACGACGTTGGCCCAGAACCGGCTGCCATCCTTCCGGTAGCGCCAGCCCTCATCCTCGACGCGGCCGTCGCGCATGCAGATTTCGAGCTCCATTTCGGGCTTCTTGTTCTCGAGGTCGTCCTTGCCGTAGAATATGGAAAAGTGCTGGCCGACAATCTCCTCCTGGGTGTAGCCCTTGAGGAGCTGGGCGCCCGTGTTCCACGTCGCGATGCGGCCCTTGGTGTCCAGGAGGAAGATGGCATAGTCCTTGACTGCCTGGACCAGAATCCGAAATGCCTCGTTGATGGACAGGCCGGGCTTGGCGACATCGCCCTCGGAGAGGCTCAGCTCGGTGATTGGTCCCTTGCTCCACTCGAGGACGATGGCCAGCAGCTCGTCGCCCTTGAAGACGGGTATCACGCGCGCCCTCCACGACGAGAGTTTTTGCGTGTTGATGCGCCTGGTGGTTCGCTCGGCGCGGGCGGCGATGGCATCGTCGATGGCGGTGGTGAGGTAGCTGAGGTGGACGGGCGACGGAGACAGCTGTTTCTGGACGAAGGGGAGCAGCTCTTGGCCGACGCAGAGCTCCGAGGAGAGCTGCCAGTCGGCGAGGAAGCGGGACGAGGCCTTTGTGATGCGCCACGCCGGCGACAGGGTCAGCAACGGGAGCGGGCAGAGGTCGAAGATCTGGTTGACATCGGCACGGTCCCCGGAGGAGGAAGCAGGGTCGTCGGGCGAGTCCTCCGGGCTCGGGGCGCCGGGGCCCGGGGGTGGGTGCATGGTGAATTCTGGCAGTCCCGTCGGCACTAAAGGCCCGGTGCGGGTCCCCATGTGCCTGGGGATGGAACCGATTGCTCGGGGCCTGAGTGCAGGGGCTGTGCGGCTGTGCAGTCTGGAAACTGTAGGCTGTCCCTGCTGCTGGAATGGGCCGGCCGAGCTGAAACCCGTACGAGAATGATGTCGGTTGCAGTTGTACGGAGTATGGAGCAAAAAAAAAAAAAAGATTGCCGATAAAGAAGGACGATGAGCGGGTAGGCGCGAATATGCAGCTCGGGGTTGGGGGATCGCCCCAACATTGCAACGCAGAGAGGGGAAAGGCAGGTGGCAACCCGCCCTCTTTCTCTCGCCCTCTGCACCGTGCCTGCCCCCCCTGTTTCCCCGGCCCCTGTTGCCTGCGGAAAGTTTCCGGCGGCATGACGTCATGCTCTCGTGCGCCATGCCTCTTTGGGACCATGTTGTTTCGAGTTTGGGCAATCACGTTGCTTCTCGGATTTGATCCTCCGGGCGGCGGGCATCTTGCATTCGCCGCCGCTTGCCCCTTTGTTCCCAAATTGGTATTTTTGCGAGTTCTCTCATCTGATTTTAGATATATATGGACTACATTGACCCTCTCATCAGTGCAAGGCTTTCCCGAGCTGCAACGATCCTTGGCGAGTTTAGCCGCGTCTTCGGCCACACCACCAACCTTGACTCCCGCAGTATTAATGACATCCAGTGTTTTGAACCGCAAGGTCCGCAACACGGCCGAGGAGATTGGGTCGCAAAGAGATCACCAACCACCAAATTGCATCAAGGCCGGACTAAAATTAGGTAGGTGTGTGCCGAGGTAGGATGTATGTACGTGTATGTCTATGCAAGTGAATGCGGGCAAGATCGACACCTTTTAAGAAGGCCAACAAGCTAGTTCAAACAATAGTCCTAACCACCCATGACGGTAACCATTTTAAACGACCTTGAACACGTTCTCCTTTTTTTTTTTTTTTTTTTTTTTTTTTTTTTTTTTTTTTAGTAGAGAAAAAGAAAAGGAAAAAAAGAAAAAGAGATCACAGATCCATCTAGCCGTCCTGATCAGAAGGGTGTGAGCCTCAATAGGTCACAAACCAAATCATGAGAAACGACGCCAAGTAGGGGATCGAATTTCTGTTTACCCCTTGATGAAGTGGCGTAGCCTCGCGTGCTTCCACATATTCACAGTACATTTTCACAATACCAAAGCCAAGCACACAAGATTCACAATTCTTGTAAACCTCAACTAATTACAGGTAATCTTCTGAATGATGGATTGGCTAAGCTTTTGATCCCACGGCTTGGTCATACACTTGGGACTAAGTAGGTAACCCCATATAAGGTAAGTATCATATTCCTTGTTAACCCGCAACGGAATGTCAAGTTCGCACCCTAGATGCCTCCCTACCTAGATATCTGAAAATGTCCTGCTTGCCGGACGCCGGGCTTTCACGCAGCCTGCTTGAACTGCCACCAGTCAAAGTTGTAGTTGCTGCCCGAGAACTTGAAAAAGAGGTCCTGCTTCCCCGCGGCGCCCGTGACGGGGCACGAGACCGTCTTCCACGTCTGCGCGCCGCCGGTGGCGTCGATGGCGCACGTCGCGATGACGGTGCCGGTCTGGCTGCCCAGCCGGAGCTCAATTTTGCCACCGGCACCGGCGGCAGCGGCGACGCGGAGGTCGACGGACGCTGCCCCTCGGCCAAAGTCGACGCCCTTGACCTTGATGTAGTCGTTGTTGCTGATCGAGGTCACGTACATGCCGCCGTCGCTCTTGGCCGCCGTCGTCAGACCCGATGAGAAGGCGATGGTCTCGGCCTCGACCTGCTGGTACGGGTTCAGGGGCTCGATCTGCGGCGCGCCGGCGTCCGTCATGGCGAGCTTGGGGATGCTGCCGTCGGCATTGTAGGCAAACTTCTCGACGCAGACGGAGCGGGCGTAGGTGCCGCCGTTGGGGAGCGCGCCGTTGTGGTAGAAAAAGTACGAGCCGCCCTTGTAGTCGATGATGCCCGGGTGGTTGGTGAAGGACCTGCCCTGCGGCGCCATGATCTGGCCCCTGTAGGTCCAGGGCCCGGTCGGCTTCGTGCTCGTCGCGTACTTGATGTCCTCGTTGGAGCTGCCGGAGCCGGCGTAGGTGAGGTACCACGTCTTGTTGCGGCTGTGGAGCCAGGGGCCCTCGATGAAGTTCTGGACCGAGACGCCCGTGATGGCGCCGCTGTACGACACCATATCCCTGTTGAGCTTTACGTAGTAGGCGCTCGAGTGGCCCCAGTACATGTACGCCTGGCCGTCGTCGTCGATCCAGACGGTCGGGTCGATGCCGCCGTTGGCTAGCAGGTGCTTGCCCAGGGCGTCCTTGTACGGGCCCGTGATCTTGTCGCTGACCCCGATGCCGATGGCGTACCCTCCGCTGTTCTTTGTCACGGGCACGTAGAAGTAGAATTTGCCGTCGCGCTCGATGACCTGGCCCGCCCACGCGTCGGCCTTGGCCCAGCTGAACGTCTTGAGGCTCATGACGGCGCCCCAGTCCCTCCAGTTGACCATGTCGGTCGACGAGTAGAGCCGCCAATCTCTCATGTCGTAATTCTTGGCGCCGGTCTCGTCGTGGCCGGTGAACAGCCAGACCGTGTTGTTCCACACGTACGGCGCCGGGTCGGTGGAGTAGAGCGTCTGGATGATGGGGTTGTCGGCCCGCGCGACGTTGACGACGCCGCCGAGGAAGACGCCCGCGACGGCGATGCCTCCGAGCATCGAATTGGTAAGGCCGAACATTGTAATTAATGAGTACTCGAATTCGGTGAGCCTGGACCCGCGCGTCTGACTGAGTCGATAGATACTCCTCACCGACGGTAGGCAGTACTTGCGGTCAATCTTATACTTGAATTCTCATCATGCCATTTCGGATCGTTCGCCCTTCAAGTCCGCCCGTCTCGGTAGCATATCGAGCTGCTCTTAGGGAGGCTTAGAATTATCGGACATGGTTCTCCGAATTAACGAGCCTCGGGATTGGAGCGCGAAAACTACTACCCTGCCAAGACAATTACCAGTCCGGCGGACGCCAAACCAATGCCGCGGGGGATCGGCTGGGTAAATTGGGGTTTACCTAGGTATGGCCACTCCCCTTCGAATACCGGCGCTGAAAAGATCTGGGTGCGACAACCGCCGCTCCGACTTGCCGAGTAAGTGTAATCATTGCTGGGAAATTTCTCCTCGACTTACTGAATTGGACTGACGTGATTGGCGCGGGAGCTGTAAGTCTCATTGCAGGCCGGCGATGACAACCTAGGTGCAAGGACCTACCAAGTATTTCGAAGAAACATTAACGGAAAAGACTGTTTGAAATGAAAGCAAAAGTGCCACGAATAAGACACAAGCTTTAACTCGATAGAATTCTCAAAAACGTTACAATTTTGAGGTACGGTGCTCTGCCTCATGGCCCTTCGCAACCAAATATGTGCCGATGCTGAAAACAACCTGTCGCATATTGGAACCCCAAGTATAACAGTTCAGATCATTATTTAAATTTCCTCTCACTCCTCCAGGTACTGAGCTATGATCTTTTCCCGGAAATTGTTCCCGAAATAGATTTCATGGCTCTTCAAAATATTGATCTCTTTTCTCCTGAAACTTTTCCCCATTGGAGATTAGATGTATCCTAGAGAGTAAGTATCCCCCTTTTGTATGCCTGATAAACTAATATTTATTTTGATAAATAAATGCAAGATTAATTCAAATAAAAAATAAATTTGGATTTCCCAACACTAGCACTGGACGAAATAATACCAAACACTTGAGGCACGAGACAAGTAACTCTTTTATGCGTAGGTTAGTTGGAAATCCGCACAGTAAGGAAATCAAAGATGAATCATGAATTAAGCTGACCTGACTAAAGCATCAAAACTTGACCTAAAACATCTCGTTTTTTTTTGGTTTTTTTTTTAGGTATGGGAAGGGGGTGTGTGGTGGGAGAAAACTAAGGTTGCATGTAATTAGTCTTTTTCAGCATTCTCTGACTCCTGGGTCGGTCGTGTCAAAGTCAGAGGGTGTTATTGACCGCTCACCTTCACAACTTAAATTAGAAACTATCTAGGTACACATCTCGGCCATGTTTACTAGTAATACTAAACATCGATACGAAAAATCTTCGACTTTTAACACTTGGGATACAATACCTATCCTGTCATTTATTATCATTTTTTTTCTTTCATTTTTTTTTTTTAAAAAAAAAGTGGAGCAGTGTTTGTTGGTGCTTCAAGTTTACCCCTGGGCCGGAGTTATACCCCCATCTACTCAAGATATCCCGGATTTAACTCGCGACACGAGCTTTTGATCTTTAATTCCAGAGACATTGTACATTTCGAAAATTCTGTATATGAGCGTGAGCATTCTCTTTCTCACAGTCTGTCTATTTTGACTTCGTTTTCCAATATTCCTTGATACCTCCAAAGGAAAAAAATAAAGAAAAAGAAAAGCACCCCCCATCGATCACCAAAAAAAATAAAAAATGTCAACATTAAAACCCAGACCCACATCACCTCGTAACCTCAACCTCAACTTGACAGTCTACCGCGCCTTCCCAGCAACACCCAACCACGTCTGGTCCCCCTTCGTCAACAAGCTCGAGCTCCGCCTCCGCCTCGACTCGATCCCTTACTCGCTCGGCGTCGGCAACCCGCGCCAGGCACCCCGCGGCAAGATTCCTTACATCATCACTTCATCCTTACCGCCCTCCTCCTCCTCATCCTTACCCTCCTCCTCCTCCTCTTCCTCCCCCTCATCACCCGAGAATTCCATCTTGGAAGATACGACGCTCATCACGCAACACCTCATCAAATCCGGCATCCTCACGGACCTCAACGCCCGCCTGTCCCCCGCGGGAAGAGCGCAGGACCTGGCGGTCCGGTCGCTGCTCGAGGACAAGCTCTACTTTTACCAGACCAGGGAGAGGTGGGTCGACAACTTCCACGCCATGCGGGAAGGGGTTCTGGGCGGCGGAGTCGTCGAGCCGTTTGCGCTGCGGGTTATCGTGGGGAACCTGGCCTTCAGGGGCGTGACCAAGATGCTGTGGGGGCAGGGGGCCGGGAGGTACACCGACGAGGAGGCCGCGGGGATGAAGGGGGAGGTCTGGGAGGGGTTGAGCGCATTGTTGGAGGAGTCGAGGACAAGGAGAGAAAAAAAACAAGGTCGCTGCGGTCTTGAAGAGGCGGGGGAGGAGGAAGAAGTTGAAGGAAGGGGGGAATCAGGAGGCGACGGTCCGTTTTGGGTTTTGGGAAGGGATGAGCCTACCGAGGCTGATGCGACGGTTTACGGGTTCGTGGTTGCGGCTTTGGTTTGTGATGCGTGAGTACTAAGTTTTTTTTTTTCCTTCAGTGGTGATGAGTTTGAGCTTATTAATGTCGTTTGGTGTACCTAGGGCGCCCGAGAGTCGAAAGATTGTGAGGTCGTACCCTGTTTTGGTGGATTATGCGAGGCGGATTCATGAGGCGTATTTTAGTGATTATGGGATGTGGGACGAAAAGTCTTGACTCTCCGTACTTGGTTTTGAAGACGACAGGTATACTTATTTACTCAAATGATAGGGAAAAAAAGATGATGATTGGTAATAAATACGCAAGTGGGTATATTGAATTCAGCTCACAAGGCCTCCGGGTCTCTGCACTATTTTGATTAATTAAAAATTCCGCCGTGACACTACTTCTTCTCTCCTGCAGGCCCCATGTAGATAGCCGCTGGCAGCGTCTCCCCAGCTTTGGGCGTATCAGGCCTCGATGGAGGACTGTCCTTGATGACCTCAACCCCCGGCACCCCTGGTAATGGTGTTGCCTCTCGCGACTCGACAGGAGACGGCGCGAAGCCCGACTCGGACGCCGAATCATCCTTGTCAACAACAGCGGCAACCATGACCCTGGCCTTGAGCCACACCACACCCGGCTTCCCTTTCTCTTGCTCCCCCTCCTCGACCCCGGGCTGGGAGAGCATGACGACAGGTCGGCCCTCGTAATCCTCGTTCTTGTTTCGCTCCTGAAGATGGCACAGTCCAACCCGAGGCTTGCCGCCGGCGCCACCTGAGCTCCCGGACTCGGTTTTGTATGTGCCCTTGACCACGTCCCTCCAGCTTCTTATCTTGACCCCGGCGCCGGGACGGCTCCACAGCTTGATGCTGAAGCGGAGGGCATCGTCAATCATTTCCGTGAGGACCCGCTCGAGACGCTCGATGCCGGCTGCGTCCTGGTCGTTGAGGAGGAAGCGGGCCGCGCTCCCGAGGAAGCTGTCGCGGAGCTTGCGCGCCAGGTTGAGGCGAGAGTCGATCAGAGTGAGACGGGAGGGCGATAGGTTGCTGGTATGCGGCGTAGATGGCAATGCCAAGCCGGCGGTTGCGAGAGATCGAAGAAGATGCGGCAGCCATTGTGATTGGGCCTCGGGCGTGGAGGCTGAGGCGGGATCTTGCGCTGAACGAGGGGCGGGGGGCGGGGTTAGTGATTGTTTACATCATTTGAAAAAAGGGCAAAGCATAGGCAACTTACCATCTACCAACATGGCGTGCATCCTCTCCATCTCAGTTCTTGTTGGCAACCCTAGAGCCGATGCATTGCTTCCTATGCTCAAGCTGGGCACCATTGTTGTGATCAGCGGAGGCGGGAAGAGGGGACTTTTGGGTGGTTGCGGCAGCGCGGCCGGACGGAGCGGCGCAATATCGTTGAACATGTTCATGTCCATTCGGATTCCCGAGGAGAAGGATCTCGGGGGGAGAATGTTGGGGCTCTCCAACGTTCCCAGCGAAGTGGCCGTGAAGACCCAGAGAGGGGAGGCCAGGATCTCTTTGCAAAAAAAATTGGTGAGCATCGCTTGGAGGAGGGTGTGCACCGCTTCCTTGCCGCCGTGAAGGATTGCGGGCGGCAGCTTCCCAACATTGGTCAGCTGAACGAAGCCCTTTACTTCGTCGCAGATCTGCTGAAGCTGGGCTGGATGGAGGCCGACCGATAGACGCGTTGGATCGCGGTGGCCGTAGGCGCGAGCCCAAGCGTTCCAGGCGGCGTCCTGGTCGGCGAACCAGTTGGATATCTCGAGGTTCGATACAAGAGGCCGCAGCTTCTGGGTGGTGAGATCGAGAAGCTGTTCTCCCATCTCGTGGATGCGGCCCTGATACTGCTTCTCCTTTTGCTCCAATGCCTCCCTCCACAGTTTGGCGTCCCGTTCGTGTTGTTGTCTCTGGATCTCCAGCTGTTGTTTCAGCTTTTGTCTTTCGGTGAGAAGGTCTCGCTCCACACGCTGGAGAGCCGATACCCACTGGTGCAGCCTCTTATTCTCGACTTCGAGCTCTTCCTTGACGTCGGCGACAGTCTGCTGATCCATGGAACAGAAAAGCCGATTGATTCGGTCACTCGCCAGCCCCCTTTCCGTTCCCTTAATCAGGTCTATGCCTCTATCGACTGATGGTCGATGAGCCCCACGACGGCGGGGGACTCTCTGCTCAGCACTAGCCTGTGGCTGCGACTGAGATCTGGCAGAGGGTGTTGGAGTGGCACTGCCGGCGGTTCTCGATCGTCCCTTGACATCGCGCCTTTTCTCTCTTCTTTCTTGGCGTCGTTGTTCACGGCCATGACGTTCAATCGCGATATCAGAACCGGTTTCTATCGATGTCTGTGATCCAGATCTGACGCTGTCGCAAGAGCCTGAAGTCGAGGACCGAGCAATGCTCTGCACCAGCTCCGCGGCGGACGGAACGATACTCCGTGATAGATCCCCTAGTTCTACAATGATCGAACTAGGGGTGACGGGCTCATCATCAGCATCCAGAAAGTGATTGTGGCCATGATGAACCGGAATTGGGGTCAGCGACAGAGCTCTGGGGTTTGATCTGGTACCAAGTTGACTCGAAGTAGGTTTCGGCTCCATGATGGTACTTCGGCTCGGACCATTGGTGACGATTGGGCTGTAGGTTCTGACGATGGAACCATTAGATTCCTTCCGAATCTCGGTGGCGGCATCATGGCGTTGACTCAAGGTGGGTGATGTAATGAGCTTTAGACGAGGCGACATTGAGTTCATGGCCTAAAGGGGGATGCTTGATTGCTTGGAGACTTGTCAACTCACACTGAGGGGTCGCTTTGAAAAAAAAAAAAAAAAAAACTAAGAAAAACGAAGAAAAACAGGGGAGCAGGAAAGGCTGATTATGGCCCAGTAGAACTATCAAGGGGATAGTTTTGCACACTAAATGTCGGGTGTGTTTTTTTGCTGGCTGCAGCTGAAGACCGCTAAAACAGCCAAGGGCGCGAGATTGTCGCCCTTCGTCAGGAAGGGTTACCGCGAGGCGCCGGGTAGACGCCACCATCACTTTCCCATTGGTAACATCCGAAGCCACTCGTATGCCAGCTCCATACCCATCAAGCCCACCCGCTGGCACGGTGTGCTTGGAGTAGCAGCCAGGGAGAGAGATCCTAGCGGATGAAAAAAAAAAAAAAGAAAAAAAAAAGAAAAAAGAAAAGGCTCGGGGGACGCCAAAGATGGCCTGTCCCGACTGTTTGGTAGCCTACATAGTCAAATCGCTAGTCTAGTATACCATACCGATGGAATCCGACCTGGATATCCACCGACCCGAATTCCCACCGACCAGGATTTGCACCGACAGGCTGGATTTCCACCGACCGTCGGTGGATGCACATGCAGCATCTGCTGCTCCGTACTGTCCGTCTGCGAGAGGGATAAATAGCGTTATGCGGGGAAGAAGTGTTTGTCTTGAGGCTAAGGGGGTTTGGATCGTGGGGTAAATCCATATTGAAAGGAGACTCCGATCTGGGTAGACACTTCTATTAAAAGAATACCTAGCCAACGGGAGGAATATGTGAGACTGCAAATGTGGCCCTCCGAGCCCAACTTGAGCTTCTGGAAGCTATTGCTATAGGTATGACCAGGATCTCGGCGGCAAAAACAAACAGAACAAAGAACGATTTTCTTCTTCTTCTTCAAATTATTTAACCATTTCCACCTTGGAACAGATCAATTATTACTATTGTAACTAGGTAGGTAGGTACCTATAGAGGTAAGGTAGATATGTACCAAAAATTTCCTCCCCCAACCCATCACATACAAATCCCCCCCAGACCGCCCATCGCGATCCCCCCCAAAACAGGCATAACCAAACGCCACCCGATCCCCCCGCCGGAACCCCGCCTTTTCCTCGTAGGCTTGTATTCTTCCCCGGAATTATCCCACCTGCCCCGATCAAACCTGCCACTCCCGTGACCTCCGTCCCCGTGCCCGTACATCTCCCCATCGGGCCTCAGGTGCTTCCCGGCCGGTCTGCCGGTAGGTCTCTGAGAATCATCGTAGACAACCTCGCACTTGCACGCACTGAAGCCTTTGACCTCGCCGACACAAGGAAACGTGTGTCCGGGAGGTTCCACAAATATGTGGGTGCAGTTCTCGTCGTTGCCGACGAGGAGCTGAGGCCGGCCCGGGGCCGTGTTTATGGCCTCGGCCGCCCCCCCGCGGAGGATGCGGTTTTGCCTGTACGTTTCCGACTCATTTCCCGCTGCGGACCTCTCGGCTCGGGATTTTCTCGTCAGGACGTCTTTGAGCTTGCGAGCCAAGATGCCGCCTCGTCTTCTGCGGGGAGGGTCTGTGGTAATTAGGGTGGATGTGTCCGCTTCGTCGCTTGCGTGTTCCGCCGCGAGGTCCAAGTCTGCTTGGCTTGGGCGGTGGGGGTTTGTGGCGTTTTGGTGATTTTGCATCACGGTTGCCCGGTCCTCGGGAGAGAGCGAAGCAAGGTACTGCTCGTCGTCGTAAGGGCAGCGGTTCCAGGTGGATCCGGGAGGGGAGGAGCTGGCATCTACAAAGAATTGGTGTTGAGATTTGACATAGAATTGGCGGACCCAGCCGGCCGGGACGGGGCGAAGTTGGTCTTCCATGCTTCTTTCTTTGTTGCTTGCGAGAGGATGCCGTTACGGGGAGCAGTTTTGAAGCAGACGTTGTCAGCTGCTGCTGTGTTGCTGAGTGCTTCAGAGTATGTAGGGCGAGGTGTGTGGCTTTGAGAAGATGAAGACATTTTACCGGTTCATGATGCTTGGCAGGATGATATAAGTTTTATTTTCGAGCTGTCAGATGAGAGCATCGTGGGCCCAGACAAGACATCAAGGATCAGCCGTTGACCAGAACGCCTGGGATCCATGCTGCAGGTTTTCACTTCATGCTGCTGTCACTCATGACTCGAAGCTAATAATGATGCAACAGCACTGCAATCTTTGGGCATTCACGCAAAGGTGAAACGGCTTGAGCATTGAGCAAATACTACTAAACTTTCAATCGACTTTTGAAGATGAAACTTAATAATTGTTGTTGACGAACACTGTTAATGATTGCATTTTGCAAATCATCCCCCGTCGCCCCGTCCCCGAACAAAACAATGATTTATTGGAAAGCCTACCAAAAACCATGATGCACGGCGCCAATCCTACAACTGCAAAGGGAAAAAAAGAAAATAAACTTATCTAAAAATAAACCTTGAACACTGTTTTACCGGTAATGCACAAAATAATAATAAAAAAATGGCCTGACATTTCTGGGTCATGATGTAAGAGAATAAAGGGTAAAGTGGGTACAACAGGATGGACAGGCATCCCTTTGCTAACAAATCTTTAGGCATCTAGATTACTGAGTGAACCCGAACCAATTCTTCCCCAACATACCTACTTACTACAAATCTAACCTCAGTTTTAGGCACCCAACAAATCCCCCTCTCCCCCACCCTTTCTCATCGTCTCCTCACCCTACTTCGTCCCCTGATAACTTCAACATGATCATCGGTGCCATCACTCCCCAACAAGGTATTACCAGTCCCATCACTATGATTCCGGCCAAAACTCCGGGCCTGACAGTACCCCACACGCCCACCCCCAACTTGAACCCACCTGTCATCATTCCCATGATCCCACACCGCTCTCCCCCACATTCTCTCATCCTCTCTGTTCCTAATCCTCATCACTCTCCTCCGAGTCCTCCTCCAAGCTTCTTTTTCCTCCTCCGCTACTCTCCGCCTCTCTGTTTCCCTTTGCATTTCCTCCTCAACCCTCCGCACCTTCCAAGCTTCCCTCGCCCTCTCCCGGTCCTCACCCCGTGGAGACCCAAAATGCTGCGGCGGTCCAGAAACCGGCCGTGGCGGTCTGGCTGCGGCCTCGTAGAACCACCACGCGCAAGGGGAGCAGTGCCCTTCGGCGTTGAGGATCCTGTACGCCCAGCAGGCCCGGCAGTGGTTCCTGGTCGGGTGGGCGTTGTAGTCGTAGTATGAACTGTACCGGGGGGTGACGGGGGCGAGCCGGACTCGGGGGTGAGATTGAGGTTGAGGTTGAGGTCGAGGTTGAGGTTGAGATTGGGGTAAGGATGATGCCGCGGGGCTTGGGGATCGGTAGCGGAGTATGGGCGTCGGCGGGGATGGGGCGCGGAATGCTGGCGGGGACGGTGGGGTTAGCGACCGACGATGGCGGCGGAGGATGCCGGTTGGACTTGGGGTCGATCGTGCGCGTGGGTTTATGTAGGGTGAAGGTAAACGTAGTCGGCTCCTGCTGCGGGTTTTGCTTCGGCTTCGGCTTCGACTTGGATTTCGATTTTGAATCTGACTTCGGCTAAGACCACGGGGCTGATGCTCTGGTGGGGCGTAAGAATACTTGCGGAGGCCGGGCCTGTCATGGCGATTTTTTTGGCGTCCACGGGAAACGGGCTGGTGAATGTGGGTGGTGCATGTTTGGTAGATGTCTTCTTGGTTGCCGCGGCGGACACGACGAGTGCTGCGGGATCTTGAGCGCCGGCGGTAGGTGGAACCCGAACAACGCGGGCGGCTGGTGTGAGCCCTTTCGGTAGAAACAACCGTGGCGGCCGCAGTACTGTTGTCATCCGTCGCAGTTTCGTTTGGCGAGGAGAGGCTTAGATGGCGCGGACGCGGCGGCCGTGGATTCGACACTTTCATGGGGCCGGTGTTGATGATGATCATGATCGGCATGTCGGTATTCTCCTTGAGCGTTGGCACGAGTTGGCGTGACACGTAGTCGCCGATCTCGCCGAGGTCTGCTGCCCTTTTACCACTGTAGGGCGGATTCCCATAGAGGTGGCGGCGATGGGTGGAGGAGGAATGACGGGACATTGAAGTGAAGTGGTCTTCAAAAATGTCAGGCTAGATAAGTGTAAGTACAGTACCGTCTTTCCTGAAGTGCCTGGTAGTCAGCATCAGTGCCTCTCAGTGGAAACTTGGAAGAAGGTGTGGGTGTCAGGAAGCTGCAGTGACGTATCAGTCTGTGTAAAGAAGACTTGTACCGCCCCGGCGCCGGCAACCAAGACGTATTTCACACGTGTTGATGCCGTGCAACAAGTCTAGCATCGGGCAATTGAGCTGTCAATGTTTTGAGCTGGGCTGGCACCGACGGGATGTGTTACCTCGGCTGGCAATATAAAGCAGCAATTTTGACCAAGAGCTTCTAGATAATCATTGCATTCAAACCGTGGTGTTTGTATCGCAAACTAGCTTAGGTATCTAAGTTTATCTCCCTCGATGTATTCAAGCCTCCAAAGTTAAATAACATCCGCCCAGGGGTTTTCCAACTCAATAGCAGGAAACTGATGCGTGCTGTCATGACTTGCGTCCGTTTGAGCTTTGGTCCACGAACCGTCTTCACCTTCGCTATCAGTTTCGTAACCAGAATTCCAGGAGCCAGGCTGTGCCCAAAGGTATTGAGTGTCTGCCTTGGAACCATATTGACATTGAGCCACCTCACCATCCGACGACTCATCGTCACCGGATCCGTCAGGTGCTTGTCCGCTCAAGGGGGAGGGTACCACAGATGGGTTTGATGAAAATGGGTCTGATGAAGATGGGTCTGATGAAACTGAAATTCGATCCCAGTGGTCGCTGATGCGACATAAGCCGCAACGCTCCTCTTCGCAAAAGCCGCAGTTTGGATCTCGGCAGTAATCCTCCCAATTGCCACAGCGCTTGCAGGTGGGCCGGAAACTTTGAGCTTCAGCAGAGGGATTAGGCTTTGCCTGGTTTGCAGCTTCCTCCTGCGCAAATGCAGTGGCGGCTTGACTGATGTCAACAGCCTCGTCCGTGAGATCCTCGGGATAAGGACAAAGGTGTTCCCAACCTTTCCAGAGGTGGCGGAAAATCTCGGGCGTATAATCCATAGTCGAGATATCTATAGTATTAGATGTCCCACAGACATTATACCTAGCGATTCGGGGACGATGACCCCTGACTTCAAAGACATTGTATCCACAAACAGTGAGGACAAAGTCCCAAAGGTCTCGTAGGTAGCTAATACCAGGAGTATAATAGTCAAACGTAGCGCTTACCACATGAGACAGAGAACGGCCCAATTCGTCCTTGGCCAGCACGTCGGCGCCCCTTTTTATGAGGCTTATCAGTACTGCTGCGTCGCTGTCTGCTTTTTCAAACAAATCAAGTTGCTCCAACCAGCAGCCTTCGTGGGCCTTCAACAGAATGAAATGAAGGCAGCTTCTACCTTGTGGATCCACGTCGGCGACATTGGCCCCACGCTCAAAGAGTAGAGGAAGGATTGTTTTCAAGTCGTCGGCTTCAAAACTTCGACAGGCCACCAGGAATGGGGTTTGACCGAATTGGTTCGTGGAGTGAATGCTCAGTCCCCAGTCATGCGCATGATCCAGGCACAGCCTCAAGGTTTCCTATAGCTAAGTGTTAACTAGGATAAAGTTATTGAGTGCTGAGGAATGTTAGTCGCCCAATGGCAAGAGCTTACCGAGGCCGCGTATGATACACATACGTCAAATGCAACAAAAAAAGGGTTAGAGTAGATGTCTGCCGAGCCATCATCGGTAGGATCTGCGCCTGCTTCCAAAATTTGCCGTAGACACTCGTTCCGGTCGGCTCGAGCATATCCTCCTATAAGGGGACAAATAAGAATATGATGCCTGAGTCCACCCTCGGTTAAATGTACGTCGACATCGGCATTATTTGCCAACAAAAATTTGCAAATATGAGGCTTGAAATGATTTACCGCAATCTTGGGTGCGGAGCGTTAGATTCTCAGACCATTATCGAGTGGGTTCGGCGTCACTTACAGCGAGAAGAGAGTTTCCATTCTCATCGTGGTCTCTGAGAGACGCCTGGCCACTACGCAGCATTCCCAACAGCCCGTCCAGCCTTCCCCTCCAGATATGCTCAAATACTGGCGAGTCTGCCGGCAAGACCGGATTCACCTGAAGGTGAGGAATAGAAGTGAAGCCGCCCGTCCAGGTTGCCTTTTGCCAGACGGTCGCGGTGAACATACTCCTACCCGAACGTTGGTTGGGAACAAATACAAGTCTGCCCACAAACTCCTCATCGTCAAATGAGTTAAACTGTTGTCCGACACGCCGGGTCTTCGTCTTGATCAAAATTCTCCCGCTTGCATTCTTGAATTCCTTTAGGACATGTTGTTGTTGAAGAATCCGACCTGCCGGTGGGCGGTTCACCACAGTCCCTTCCTCGTTCAACGATACCATCTGAGCAGAGGCGAGAGCCGCGCTGATTCTCTTGAACAGTCTCTTTCCAGAAGAGTCGTTGGCTGTATTCTGAACAGCCAGGATCACGCTCTGTAGGTCTTCTATAATTCTGTCGACTTCGTCCATGTCGAGAACACGACGCTCGTCGTGTACCAATGCTTGGAGTCGGTGGACGCAGCTCATGAGTTTCGCGTCCTCTTGGTTGCTTTCATCGGTGGGGTTTATTGGAACTAGAGAGCTCGGGTGCCATGTTGACTCGGCATTCGCCGTCCGGTCGTCCTGACCCGCCGTGCCGGTCGCAAGTTTTAAGGACTCAATAGCCTGAAGAATGAGCGAAAACTTGTCGTCAATGCTTTTGTGGGCCGTTGTGGACTGGTTCATTGTGTTGTCTAGTTTCATTGCAATTGCTTGCAACTCTTCGTTCATCCTTGTTTGGGTGTCTTGAGCACTGGCGGATATGGTTTGAGAGAGAGCCGAGATCTGAATCCGGGAGTCAAAAACAGCAGTGCTAAAAAGACTTTAGCACATATGGCAACTGTTAAGGGGGCGGAGAAAATAGGTAGCTATCTACTCACCTCTGAACTGATTGCAACCACAGACTCAGGGTGGAAGAGTGAGCCGTGACGACCCTGACCATCTTGTCGAGCTCCTTCTCGTCGACGAATGTCCTCACTCGCTTCCACAACCTTCGACTTTGGCTGTCAGTGCCAGCGATTTTGATCTTGCTCAACTTGGAGGCGAAGCCCGCAAGGTCGTCAGAGCATCGCTTGACGTGATCATGCAGATCATCTCGGCGGCTGCTTTGTCCCTGGGACACCAACGGGCACTGAGATAACTGACCCAGTGCCGCCTGCAACATCCCAACGGCCGAGGCGGCATGACCGACGTTCTCGGGCGCACCTTGGATCCCAGAGAGCGTGTTGGAAATGATCTTGGCAGACTGAAGCGCCAGCGTGATGAAGGCCAGCACGCTGGCGCCGGCGCCGACTGCCTCCATGGTTGACTTGTAGATCCCCGATTGAAAAAGCGAGTTGAAGGGGCAAGCAATGGACGGGCCCAGTTGGTAGCCAATTCAAAAGTCCACTTCCCTACCTACCTAATACTTGAAGAGAAAGGGCGGGGTAAGTATGCCTTGAAGCCACAGTCAGCCCTGAATTCCATCTTTTAATCGGATATGATTTGTCAATTTCAAATCCGCCTGCAAGCAAGCCCACTCAGCCGCAGAGACCATCGTGGCGGTGTTTCTTTTGCTGAGCAGGGGAGGTTCGAACCAACCGGAATTTGTGGAAAATAACACGACTTTTTTGATTGAGTAATAAGATGGTTGTTTGTGGGAAGCGCGCCCAGGCAAGGATTTTAGTATGAACATCAACTTTAAAATAAAAAAAAGAATAATCACCGACTAATATACCTTATATATCTATTCTGTTAGTTTACCTTTTTAACTGATCCTTCTCATATTAGTTTTATATCCTATTAATCTTTGGCTATTTCAAACGGTAATAATCTTTACGGTTCCACGACAAGTCTTAAAGCCACCAAAATCGAAAAGTCGCGATCCTTGAACAGCACATTTGGTGCACTAATCTTCATCAATTTTCCACAATCTCCCTGATCTGTGGCAGTCAACAGGAGGGAAGATTGATGGGTATTTAATTTGCCTATCTCAAGGTTTATAAACGAGAGAATTGAATCAAAAAAACTGTTTTTATAGTAGCTTTCTTGCTCACAACCCCCCCTCCCCCTTAGCCCCAGTTGCCCGAACTCTCTCTCTCTGCCTTCTAACAAAAACTGTAACCATACCAAGTTCCGACCCGCCAAGCTGATCCAAACCATTAACCCGACAGCAGCGAACACAGAACACCATCATTCAACTCTAGTTGTAATCACTGGACCGTAAAGCTCGACGGGCCCGTGTACTTTTGGTACCCGCCGACCACGGGCCACTCCTCCGCCGGGGAGACGTGGTTATAGGTAAAGGGCGAGCTGATCACGCGCGAGTCGGTGATGGCGACGCGCTTGTAGGCCTGCGGGAGGCCGATGACGCGGATGTTGATGCCCGTGTTGTTGGTGGTCCAGAAGCCCGAGGATGTGGGGAACGTCTTGAAGCCGGTGAGCGTGTGCGTCGCCGTGATGACGTCGCCGTCGGGAATCGACGTCACGGTGGCGGCATAGCTATACAGACAAAAGATGTCAAGATTTTGATTGATATGGAAGGGAGGGTTGTGATGGGGAGATGCTTACACGCATTGGTCGGGCGGTCCAGAGCACGAGGCAGTGAAGCCGTTGACCTGGAAGGTAACGGCCTGGCGGGCCTCGACGGGAGAGGCAGATAACGGGGTCGCAAAGGTGGCGGCGAGGCCAGCGAGAACGACAGAGTACTTCATGGTGACAGTAAAGTTGTGCTTGGTTTCGATATGAGGCGGGATGGGTGAGGCAAGTGCTTGTGCTGCTGTGTGAAGGGAAGATCTGAGCTGAATGTGAGCGGCCGTGCCACCTTTTATACTTATGGTAGGTTGTTCTCCCGATCACCTTCAAACACGTTGTCCCTAGGTAGGTATTGACTCAGCCTTTCGCTGAGGCTACCTATTCAACCACATACAAGATCACTCACCCCCACACTGGCCTGTAGCAGAATTACGTAGTCCACTCGGAAACCGCGTCGGACTCTGGCCCACGACCCAATTATGATCCTCCATTCGGACTTCTACGAAGCCTGGGGAGTAAGCTGACAATCCCATCACGTTCCAGGAACCGGCGAACCAAAAAAGTGCAGTGTTTGGTTGAGCCTCACGCGGTGCTGGGAACAACGGTGTCAATGCTGTTTCTTGCAATGCCCACATTTTTACGTGGGATTGGCCCAAACTAAGTTGTCAGAAAAGGGGTAATCATTGACAGGCAGCTCGGACTGCCCCCGTGACAAGTGGAAACGCTCAGCGGCCCTAGATGGATCCTTCTGGGTAGGTAGGTAGTGATTGAAGGTGCCTAAAAGAGCGCATCATAGCTAGCCAGAATTGGTACCAAGGACACCGAATTTTAAACTCGTCTCGTCGCCGTACCATTAGCATCGACGGGGCGGAGACACTCGTGTATATATTAGAACGGTTTGGGCAGTTGTTGCAATTACCGTGGCGGCTGTATTATTCTCAATTACTACACAAAAATACTAGGAACCAAATGATTAAATTAGAAACAGCTGAACCAGATGTCTCTGTAGCCGCCCAGTAAATACGCGTATTAATCATGGCCTTGGCTTACCGCATATACCATAGCATCAGACCTTTGTATAAACCTCCCTTAAACTGCTTACCCTCTGCCTGTATTTCCTTTGCTCCCTCCATAATTACAGCTCCCTGTGCTAGTATCTTCTGTGCTTCGTTTATGTCAAGTAGTCTTCCAAGCCGTAATCGTGTTTTCTCTCTCTTTTTTTTTTTTTTTTTTTTTTTTTTTTTTTTTTTTTTTTTTTTGGAATTGTGTGGTTTTTTTTATAAATACAGGGCAAAGGTTTTTACCACAGTTTTAT
>MU865194.1:0-21778 GCA_033576145.1 Cladorrhinum samala | reverse complement strand
AACCCTAACCCTAACCCTAACCCTAACCCTAACCCTAACCCTAACCCTAACCCTAACCCTAACCCTAACCCTAACCCTAACCCTAACCCTAAAACCCTAACCCTTCGCTTATAGTAAATCGGATCTACTAGTATGAAATACGCTCCTTAATCTAATTAATTATTGGTATTGTTATTATTATAAATCAAATCTGTATTTTATATATCTATATTAAAAATTTAATTTATTAATGTAAGTCCTGTTTAATATATTATTAATATTATAAATCGTTATACTTTATTGCGGATAATCTTAAATAATTCTATAACTGTTACTTTAGCCTTACCTTTTCCTATCCCCTTCTTTTTTTACAATTGCTTGATCTTATTCTACTGTTCCATAACGGCTTAATATACCACTAATATCCGTATTACTTTAATTACTATTGAATATATAAGTGTATAATTATCTGGCTTTTTTTACCTACCATCTTCCCGTATGCCTATAACCGCTAATCTACTGATGATGGCGTTTTTGTAATGTGTGTGGTTATATTAGTAGTTGAAAAATACCACTATAATATCTAAATATAACCAGTCTATTATTAATATATCTGTCTCGGATACTAACTACTCGGCAACCCCCTTAAAAAATTTATTATATAAATCCCTCTATTACTTTATAAACTTATATAGCGGCCTATCTTTATCTTATTACTTTTATATCTATTAAATAAAATATAATAACTTTCTGAATACTTTTTTATATTACGCCTATAAATTATCCTTTATTCGGCTATTAAATAGCTTATTCGGCTTAATATTTACGCTTTTATAATTAACCTTGAATAATATAGTATACCCGCGTGGTATACCCGCTACCGCTGTTTAGGCCTAGTTTAAAACCCGTTTTAATCCCTTATATATCCGCTATAATACCGCTTTATCTTTTTTAACTAGACCGACCGTCTTCCGTAACCTAGCTTTATTTAATCCTTATAAATACTGGGCCTATCTAATACGCTATAACCATAGATTGAGCTTCGCTTTATTATCCCCGGCCTTGATGATTTGTTTAACCCTTTCTTTGAACCGCTTTACCTATGTTTTATAGATCTGGGTAATTCTTTGCTTTATTAGATCTTCTATTACTTTGGTAATACTTGTAACCTGGCTATCTTGCTTAACCTTAAACTATTAGCTAGCTATCCGGAATCGGAAAAACCGCTGGTAATATACCTCTATAGTCTATGGTAATTGTCGCTTTTCCTTGGATCTTTTGGCTACGTTACCACCTATTTTCCAATTATTCTACCATCTATACTCCTTTCGATAATACTCTTATATTCCCCGGGTTATACAGATAATAAATCTATATTTATTATATTAAATATTATTATATATCGGTGCTATAATATATGGTATCGGCTTGGTTATTATAGGTAGGAACTAAAACCTACGTAATCCGGCTTAATTATAAATAATCCCAGGGATTTCCTTGACCAACTTAGCAATCCTATTCCGTTCCGTTATTATAATATGGCCATGTTCTTTTTATAAATGGGTTCTAACCTCATTTGCCACACATATATATTCATATTTTTAACAAATAATAACCGGATATTCGGATAAATAAACAAATGGCTCTATTTTATAGGTATTGGTGTTTACTATGAATGTTTTTATTACGATTTAAAATGGATAGATATATTAATTTTCTTTCTCGCACTCTTATTTTTCCCCCTAAAAATTATACGTTGGTAATGGTAACCTTATATATGGAATTTCCATTGATTTACTAGCGGGTTGGAATGGGTGGATTTAGTGTTGTTAACTGCGTATAGATTTGCCGGGGATTTGCTGTGGATTTGGTGGATATAGTCCTAGTATTGGCATCTTGGCACCCTTTAAATATTTTTTAACCTTAAACTTTAACTTATACTTTCTCCTTTCAATAACAATAAACAATAAAACTAAATATACTACGGAGGTTACCTTAATCTTAACTTTCTTTTTATATAACTTTTATTAATTTTTTCCTAAAAAACCTTATCGGATTTTACCCCCTATCTTTTTATTAGATCCTATCCCCTATCTTTATTAGCGCAGTTTTCATTTGTATAGCATTTTTATCAGATTCTACTATAATCCAATGCTACATAACGGATAGGCCCATCTAATACGCTATAACCATAGGTTAGGCTCTGCTTTATTATCCCTAGCCTTAATGGTCTATTTAACCCTCTCTTTAAATCGCTTTACCTATATTTTATAGATCTAGGTAATCCTTTACTTAACTAGATCTTTTACCACTTTAGTAATACCTGCTATCTAGCTGTCCCGCCTAATCTCAAACTATTAGCTGCCTGCCCGAGATTGGAAAAACCGCTGGTAATATACTCCCTTAATCTATAATAATTATCTCTCTTCCTTAGATCTCTTGGCTACATTGCCGCCCTTTTTCTAATTGTTTTCCTAACTATATTCGTCCCGGTAATACTTTTAGATCCCTTATATACTCCAAATAATAAATCTACACTCGTTATATTAAATATTATTATACGTTAGTACTATAATATATAATATCGGTTTAGTTATTATAGGCGGAAATTAAAACCTATATAATCCGGCTTAATTATAAATAATTTTGGGGATTTCCTTTATTAATTTGGTAATCTTGCTTTATTTTAATATTATAATATAACTATATTTTTTTCGTAAATAAGTCCCAACCTTATCGGCCATATATATATATTTTATACTTTTAATAAATAATAAATAAATATTCGGACAAATAAATAAATGGCTCTATTTCGTAATTATTAATAATTATTATAAATATCTTGATTCCTAATTAAAACAGATGGTTATATTAATTTATTTCTTACACTTTTATTTTCCCTATATTTAAAAAATTATGCGTTAGTAACGGTAACCTTATATATAGATTTTTGTTAATTTGTTAGCGGGTTAAAATGGGTGGGTTTAATGGTCGTTAATTATATATAGATTTATCGGAGATTTGCCGTAAATTTGGTAAATATGGTCCTGGTATTGGAATCTTAATACCCCCCAAATGTTTTTTAACCTCAAACTTCAACTTACATTTTCTCCTTTCCGTAACGGTAGGTTACGAAACTAAATATACTACAGTAGTCACCTTAATTTCAGTTTTTCACTCATATCACTTTTATTAATTTTAATAATAAAAAGGTCTATAAATTCTACCCCTTATCTTTTTAATAAATCCTACCCCCTATCTTTATTAACGCGGTTTTTATTTATATAGGATTTTCAATAAATTCTACTATAATTTATTACTATATAACGGATAGGCCACAAAACTAAATATACTACAGTGGTCACCTCAATCTCAGCTTTTCACTTATACCACTTTTATTAATTTTAACGATAAAAAAGTCTATGAATTCTACCCCCTGTCTTTTTAATGAATCCTACCCCCTATCTTTATTAGCGCGGTTTTCATTTGTATAGGATTTTTAATAAATTTTACTACAATTTATTACTATATAACGGGTAAGCTACAAAACCAAATATACTACGGTAGTTGCCTTAATCTCAGCTTTTCACTTATATCACTTTTATTAATTTTAACGATAAAAAGGTCTATGAATTCTACCCCCTATCTTTTTAATAAATCCTACCCCTATCTTTATTAGCGCGGTTTTTATTTGTATGGGATTTTCAATGAATTTTACTATAATTCATTACTACATAACGGGTAGGTCCTATCTAATATATTATTAACGTTATAAGTCGTTATACTTTACTGCGGATAATCTTAAATAACCTTATAGCTATTACTTTAACTTTATCTTTCCTTATCCCCTTTTTTTTTTATAACTACTTGATCTTATCCTATTATTCTATAACGGTTTAATATATTATTGATATCCGTATTACCTTAATTACTATTAAATATATAAATATATAATTATCTAGCTTTTCTTACCCACCATCCTTCCATATACCTATAACCGCTAATCCGCTAATGATAATGTTTTTATAATATATATAATTATATTAGTAGTCCAAAAATACTACTATAATATTTAAATATAACCGGTCTATTATTAATATATTTACCTTAAATGCCGGTTATTTGGCGGCCCCTTTAAAAAATTTATTATATAAATCCCCCTATTATTTCGTAAACTTATATAGCGGCCCCTTTTTATCTTATTATTTTTACGTCCGTTAAATAAAATATAATAACTTTTTAAATATCTTTTTATATTACGCTTATAAATCGTCCTTTATCTAGTTATTAAATAGTTTTTTTGGCTTAATATTTACGCTTTTACGGTTAACCTTAAATAATATAATATATCCGCGTAATATATCTATTACCGCTGCTTAAATATAATTTAAAATCTATTCCAATCCCTTATATATCTGTTATAATACCGCTTTATCCTCTTTAACTAGGCCGACCGTCTCTTGTAACCTAGCTTTATTTAATCCTTATAAATATTAGGCTTATTTAATACATTATAATTATAGGTTAGGCTCTATTTTATTATCCCCGGCTTTAATAGTTTATTTAATCCTTTCTTTAAATTACCTTACCTATGTTTCGTAGATCTAGATAATCCTCTATTCTATTAGGTCTTTTACCGCTTTAGTAATACCTATAATCTGGCTATTCCGCCTAACCTTAAACCATTGGCTAGCTATCTAGGATTGGAAAAACTATTAATAATATACTTCCTTAGTCTATAATAATTATCGCTTTTCCTTAGATCTTTTAATTATATTACTACCCTTTTTCCAATCGTTCTCCTAACTATACTTGTCCTAGCAATACTTTTAAATCCCTTATATATTTTAAATAATAAATCTATATTTGTTATATTAAATATTATTATATATTAATATTATAATATATAGTATTGGCTTGGTTATTACGGGTAGAAACCGAAACCTATATAATCTAGCTTAATTATAAATAATCTCGGGAATTTTCTTTATTAATTTAATAATCCTACTCCGTTTTAATATTATAATATAGCCATATTCTTTTTATAAATAAGTCCCAACCTTATTAGCCACACATATATATTCATACTTTTAACAAATAATAAATAAATATTTAAATAAATAAACAAATAGCTTTATTTTATAGTTATTAATAATTATTATAAAAGTCTTAATTCTTAATTAAAACGGATAATTATATTAATTTATTTTTTATACTTTTATTTTCTTTATATTTAAAAAATTATATGTTAGTAATAATAACCTTATATAATGTGCGTGATAAGCGAGTGTACCAGATAAGCGAGTGCACTACTTTCCACGCAAAACACCACCTTTACCTTTAATACTCAATTATTCCATAACCTAATATATCTTCTCTCTCAAAAGAGGCACGGATACTTTTAGCTCTTAAGGTAATCCAAAATAATAATAATCTTACCCTACGGTCCGCAGTAAAGATATACGATATTTACCATACAATACTGATGTAACGACACGACGGTAAATCTGTACGTAATAATATTCCAGCCAATTCATATAAACTTACGGATTTAAAAGAAAAGACGATTATATAATATATAATTAAATTATCTATACGCGTATTCTATCCTTGGCTTTGTTATATGGAAGATATGGCTAATTAATTGCTCCGTAAATGCGATGCGCCCTCTGTTAGTATATGATAGGCTCATAACTTTATTAAGCGCTAGCTAGAATTCCGGACGCGTTTTATGTGTAAATATGATTATTAAAGGGCCAAATATAAAGATCTAAAGATTATTCGCGAGTAGTTTGCGCTTATATATAATATTAAGGCTAAATACGGTATCCTCGACGACGATTTGTATAACTTTAACGAGACTAGATTTATAATGGGCATTATTATTGCTATTATAGTTATTATAACCTTTGATGGCTATAGTAAGGCTAAGTAGGTTTAGCTTAGTAATTATAAGTAGGCTATAGTTATTCAGGGAGTTAACGCTTTAGGTTAGGCCATTCTACTATTTATTATCTTAGCCGGGCAATATTACCTTACTAACTGGTATTAAAAATATAATCTTCCGGCTAATTGGCGTATTATAATAACCAATAATGGCTAGATTACTAATAAGAAAGGTATAGATTAGATTCGGCATTTCGATTTTTATATAG
This sequence comes from Cladorrhinum samala, assembly GCA_033576145.1. Classification (NCBI taxonomy): domain Eukaryota; kingdom Fungi; phylum Ascomycota; class Sordariomycetes; order Sordariales; family Podosporaceae; genus Cladorrhinum; species Cladorrhinum samala. The sequence continues at coordinate 15,644 of MU865194.1, read as the reverse complement.
CATCTTGTATAAAAGGTAAATATCGGCTCTTAATCTTTGATAGTTACGAGAGCCACTACTCCGAGAAATTCGAGACTTATTGTCAGAAGCATAATATTATTATATTTTATATACCTCTGTATTTCTTACACCTACTTTAACCATTGGATATTAGTTGTTTTTCGCTATTAAAAAAGGCATATAGCCGCCAGATTGAGTAGTTGATGCGGATAAATATTATATATATTAGTAAGTTGGAGTTTCTTTATATATTTAAAGAAGTGTTTTTTATTTCGATTATAGAAAAGAATATCTAGGGAGGTTTTACCGGAGCTGGCCTTGTGCTGTATAATCCGGAGAGGGTAATATCTAAGCTAGATGTGTGTATTCGGACTTTAATACCTCTAGCCTCGGGGCTAGGCATGGCATTACCTTGGGTCTCCCAAATACTACGTAACCCTCGGGAAGTAACCTTACAGTTAGAGCTTATTAAAACTCGAATTTTTAAATATTAAGGTAACTTTCTAACCTTAATATTAACTATTATAGACTAATTTATTAAAGGGGTAATAATAATAATACACGAGGTAGCTCTTCTCCGTATAGAGGTCTCTTCGCTATGTAAGGCTAATAAAGGGCTTAGTAAGAGACGGAGAGCTAAAAAAACACGTGTGCGGCTTGGAGGATCATTTACCGTATAAGAGGTATAGGATATACTGGATCAAAAGGCTATAGGTGAGCAGGTAGCCCAAGAAATATAGCAAAATAGTGGTAGTGTAGGGGGGTCTCGTACGAAGATTCGGTATTGTGGCGTGTGCGGTAAGCCCGGCTATAATGCACGTACGTGTAAGGAGGTTATAGAATTATCTGATTTATTTAATTCTGGTTTAGTTATTGTGGTTTCTTAGTTTTGTGGTTGTGTAATTAAGGATAGTTGTGGTGGGGTGGTGGAAAGTGGTGCACTCGCTTGTGTGGTGCACTCGCTTATCATACACGTTATAGATTTTTATTAATTTATTAACGGATTAAAATAGGTGGATTTGATAGTTGTTAATTATATATAGATTTGCCAGAGATTTGCCGTAGATTTAGTAAATATAGTTCTAGTATTAGAATCTTAGTACCCCCCAAATATTTTTTAACCTTAAATTTTAACTCGCATTTTCTCCTTTCTATAATAGTAGGCCATAAAACCAAATATACCACGGTAGTCATATCAATCTTAGCGTTTCACTTATACCACTTTTATCAATTTTAATAATAAAAAGCTCTATAAATTCTACCCCCTATCTTTTCAATAAATCCTACCCCCTATCTTTATTAATACCGTTTTAATTTATATAGGATTTTCAATAAATTGTATTACAATTTATTACTACATAACGGATAGGCCATAAAACCAAATATGCCACGGTAGTTACCTCAATCTCAGCTTTTCACTTATACCACTTTTATCAATTTTAACGACAAAAAGGTCTATGAATTCTACCCCCTGTCTTTTTAATAAATCCTACCCCCTATCTTTATTAGCGCAGTTTTCATTTGTATAGGATTTTTAATAAATTCTACTACAATTTATTGCTGCATAACGGGTAGGCCACGCAAACAATGGCCGCCGCCCAACCGCCGAGCTACCGCCGCAGCCGCCTTGGAGTACAGCATCCTAGAGATTGCACGGATCCAAAGGCTATTATTACCTCGAATACCGTCTTGGGCGTGCGCAATGACGACTCGCTCATGTGGGCTACCGACGCCTTAGCTGGATACAGACGCGACAATTTGTTCCACCATGCGTACTTAAACCAGATACTGTCAGGGCTCTCGCGCTGTGTGGTGCGCTCAACGGCCGTGGCTGACAAAGCTGTTCCGGCTCCCGATGCCAACGAAACGCCCGAGACCGTGGCGGCATACGAGTTGAATCTCGCTGCAGACGAGGAGGAGGATAGGGAATGGAGACTTGAGCTTGAGAGGATGGTGGCAGCTGCTCAACAGAGACAGGGCGATACTTCGGGGCCGCCCAACTCGACTCAAACCAACGTCGCTGTCCAGGCAGGTGCTCAGGGGAACCCTAGGGAGGGGCTATGGAAGAAGGCTAGGCGCAAGATGGTACGGAAACTTACGTGGAGGGATAGGCAGGGCGGAGGTCGTTGAGATTAGTGTCAACCAGCAGCAGTGCTCGTAAAGAGTCAGTCAGTCAACACGATATATACGGCGCGTTTTATGGAAGGGAACTTACACGACGGTTAGAAGCGAGATATAAGAGAACTGACGATAGATACTTAATATAAACACCACGGAAGAGGGGAAATTAAATAAGGTAGGTAAATAATCTTCTAAACGTACCTACAAATAACATTCTCTTTCAAAACCACTGGCCTCTTGTAAACAATAAGGTATTTCTTCCGGCGACAAAGCTTTACTCCCGTAGAGACCTACAAAGGGCACTGATGGGTGTGACCCACAGCGCTAGAAGGCTTGCAAGGAAGGTTCTGACGTGGTTGATGGACACGAGCCTCCTGCTGGAATACAGCCTGACAAGAAGACTGGAGCTGGAAGCAGAAGGAGAACCAGTGGGAGGTCCAACTCCTCAAGCGGAGGGGTCCGCGCTCTAGATGGCTTCCTTTTCACCGTATGAACTGTATTCTGGCCGCCTCGGCGGCCAAACTGTTGATTCTAAAGTGTAGATGCGAGGTTTTTCAGCCAGCCGTGAAAGGCATGGTTTTCCTTGTGTACATAGTTGCTGTTGGAAGCAATGTGTCATCACCACCACTTCTCTGCTGATAGCAGCATCACTAACCTTACCACAACCACGATGGCGCCAAATCTTGCTTTCTAAAAACGCGTTTGATTCAGAGCATAACTGACTGTAAGAATACAGCAAATATGCGATGATGCAGGCATTGTTCTACTAAACTTACCACCCTTCTCACCTGACTTGAACCCGATCGAGGAGTATATTAGGCAGGCTTGGGATAAGCATATTAGCTTTGTCAGGGTTGACTTCCCCTCTTTCTTACAGGAGTGCGTCGAGGTCGTGGGCGCCCGGAAGGCGCTGTAGTGGAGAGGTGAGTCACAGAGGACTGGCGTCTTCGCGTAGCTAGCAATCACGTGGTGGAGCACTTGATCCTTAGCTACACAGAACCAAGCAAGCTAAGCAGATTAACGAAGTTGATTTTGCCTTCTCAAAGTGACACATGTCAGCGCCGCTGGAAGATGCTAGAATTCCCCAACTATCTATAAATTCGCCCATCCTTCCAGGCCCTTCTGGTGTCAAGCTAGGAAGAGATAAAGAGAATGAATGGAGAGGCTTGAAACGAATTAGATATCGCAGGAAAAGCCAATCGTAGAAAGTTGTCCCGAGCTACAACCGATAGATACCATCCGCCCTTGGACGGCAGACTAAACTATACCGATACTTCCCTGGATTATCCGATGAGAAGGCGACCGATTTAACCGAGCCACGATGCCCTTCTAAAGTCTGGAGGCATTGCCCCGAGGTGGCATCCCAGATCTTGACGGTGTTATCGGATGAACCCGATGCGAGCCGCTGGCTATCCGGTGAGAAGGCGACCGATTGAACCGAGTTACTTTTCACTGGATGACTCGGACATTGTGGAGGATGAGGGTGGTTGCACTGCAGGACTAGTCTGGGTGGGTCTCACGGGGGGTTCGGGTAGGGAGGATGACAGCCACAACCGACTTCACGAAAAGTTTGGAACATGGCAAATTTTTATTTGAGCAAACTTTGTTTCGGCTGCAGGTATCCAGCATCGAAATTATATATCCAAAATCACAAAATTTCCTTTGCTTGGCCAACCGTCGCATATCGGTCATTTTAACAAGCCTATACTCCGATTAGCCGCTGGTGTCAACCATCTCATCATTTCTAATAGCTTACCTTGAAAGATGGCTTTGGACAGCCTCGCTCAGACTGGAAATAGCAAGCTTCTTGATGAGCCGCCTTGCACTCGCAAAGCTTTTCATCAAATGTCTCGGTCAGCTTCAAACCGGTGCCGAGAAACAGAGTCACATCTGTCACGCCTGGAATGTCTCAACTTACCGCCTTCTCGTTTAGGAAAGTTGGGCAGTGGTCTTCCCTGCAGACACAGGCTTTGCGGAAGTCCACCTTGAGGCACTGAGCATGGTGATGCTTGTTACCTGTTCCAGCACGAATCTCCAAGCCAGGAGAAATATCAAATCTTGTAGCCATCGAGGCTACAGCCGTGGAGAGGGCAGTGGTGAGAACAAGCGAGAACTTCATATTGGCGATGGCCTTGGCAACTTGGCAACTTGGCAAAGATGAACAGATGCAGTTGTGAAGGAAGAGCAGAGAAGGTAGGCTTCGGTTTGATTTTAAGTACCTTACTTGGACAATACTAGGAATATGGTACGCAATTGAGTGCTTTCTTAAGCCCAACAGGGAGAGCCGTACGCATCTCCCCGCTATTCTCGGAATTGCTTCGAATTATTTCAGCCCTCTGAGCACTTGAGGCTTGAGCCACCTTTGAACACGACCTGCGAGACAAGACAAAAGTCAACTTCTCACTGTTTCCGACAACTGACATCCCTTCCCTGGTCGGTTAGTAGTGACGTTATACAAAAACATTTGCCCCGCCCTGGCTGATATGCGAAAATCGGAACTATCGTACGCCAGCATGATGCACTCGGTCGGACAGAACCACATCCCACAAATCAGGGGCACTGACTGCAATGCAGGCCGACAAAGCATTTTTATTCTTGCTCAGATTTCAGTAACAAGGAGACGCGCACGACGATCATCAGGCAAATCTCAATTCCCATCTGCGACTCACCTGATGGTAAGAGATGTTGCAGCTGCAAAGTCATGAACTGAGACACACTGACCCACGAGGCGGCATCGGGCCGATAATTCCCAAATGAAAGGGAACCAACACATAATTTTTTTTTGGGGGGGGGGGGGCTGAATGAAACGGTGGACCAGGCTGAAAGGGGATGAAAAACGAAAAAGAAGACATTCTGGATCGGAAACATCTAGTTCACTAACCAAGGCACGCAATCGTAGCCCCCGAAGAAATCACCGGCAGAGACGCGGCGGCAAATGCGGTGCTGCTGTATGACAAAAATATACGGAAAAAGAAAAGTGCATTTTTACAGTGACCTGCATTGGGCTCCAAGAAACCAACCACGCAACAAAAGCAAAAACATCATGATGAGCAGCAACCACCCATACAGCACAGCACAGCACAGCACAGCACGAGATGCGGCCGACAAGCCACAAACTGCCAGGAACAGGAACACACCCTTCAATACGAGCTTTCCTTTTTTTCTTCGGGCTACCTCACACTGCATCATAATCTATTCTCTAGCTACATCGTACCAGTCGAGGTGAAATCAGGAAGTTTTTCAAGAGGTACTCCGACTCTGAAAGTGGTTCCTGAAATTCGATAACTGTCATGCACCAAATAATAACCTCGTCCCGGGCAGGGGTTCTCAAATCCATCAAATCAAATAAATCGAGAATGCTATCAAATCAAATACGAGTCCCAAATCGTCAAATAAATCAAATCAGAGGCCTAATTTGATTTGATTTGGTTTGATGCCAGCGCTGCACCACATAAAGTAAATATGCGGGGTATCAGGGAGCGGTTTTCGTAGCTACCGGTAATACTAAAGATACTACGTTATTTTAGGTCTGCCCGTTTTTGCCTATTCTTATATTATTGTTGCGCCGAAGCTAGTTATATTTTAGAGGCCTTATTATTAACTCAGCCGTATTATTCCTGCCCGTTGGAGACTGAATTGCGAGGCGTATAATCTATATATTAAAGGTAAAAATAAACATCGAATCTAAAAATAACCTGCCCTTATCATAGCTAGTTATATTTATCCTATATTTTAGCTACGTTAGTATTTAGTCCAATTATAGCTAATAAGGCATCCAGTATAGACGGAGATACCTCGGACGCGTTATATAAAGGAAAGGAGGAGAGTGGCGTAGTTAATACGTATAGTATTTTCGGGACGGGTTAATATTATTAATTTACGCTAGAGTGATAGTAAACAAATATAAAATTAGCGCCTTATATCTAAAGGAAAGATCCTATGATAGGTAAGTAATATAATTTAAGAAAGCTGTATAAGAGTATTGTAAAGGAAGGACGGTATATTGTTACGCCCCCACGCGTAATACACCCCTGCACGGACCGCTGGGCGGCCCCGAGAGACACAAGGTATCTCAACCTATCATTGGGCCAAGGGATGGAAGGACCCGCAAGTCTTATATAACTGTTGAGCTGCAGGATCCCTACAGGCCTATAAAGTAAGGTCTGGCAGGGAGAGCTACAGGGGGCTCTTCCCTGTAGCCGTGCGGAAGCGGAAGCGGTGGAGACTAACGGTACGGAACGGTAGAGGTACGACAGCGGTGCTGAAGGAAGCAAACCCACTGTAATACAGTGGTAAAACACACTAGAAACAAAGGTCTTCAGGGCACTTGTGCCCTGTAAGACAGAAGGTTATAGTGAGTGCAAGGAAGTAAGAAGGTATTGCTTATTACTGACTTGGCTTATATTGCTTGCTTAAGGAAAGACTAGATACAGGAGTGAGCAGAGATTTCTGGTCTACTTATACACGTATTCAGGCCTTCTAGAGGGTTCTACAGTGGCCTGTGCCCACTGTAGTTCAGTAGGGTGCCCTGTGGGTCAGTGGAGTGCTTTGTGGGCCACTATACTACAGTGGGTATAGGTGGGTTTCCACGTCCTTCGATTACTTTCCATAGGTAACATTCCACTGTAACCCTGGCCTGCCAAGGTCTTAGGGCTGAACTAAGCCTATAATAGTATAGTGCTAAGGTTAGGCTTGGCTTCCAGTGCCAGGCCTTCCGCTGGGAGGCCTGTGCGCAAGTCAGGCGTGGTAAGCACCGGGTGCCTACCCTGCACCTAGTAAGTGCCACATATTAACAAATTCCTTCTTAATATTTTAAAGATTATCCTTTTCCTTAAGAGACTTTTCTATATTAGAAAATTTATTAGTAATTCTTTAGACTTACTTTATAATATTTTTAATATTAGATTCTTTATTAGAGCTTTCCTTAGGAATAGCGGGTAATATATCGCCTAAAGGCACGTCTTTATTACCCGATAAATTATTATTACCGATAGACAGGTTAAGGAAAAGAGTTGTTATAGTAAATATTAGATATTATATCTAAATATAATATTTAATCTTAGTTAATACAAATAATATATTATAACTTATATTAAAGTAAGGGTATAGATTGTAAGGTAATATACCTAAAGTAACTTAACAGGATAATTAAAGGTTATAATAAGCGTTTTAAATAATAGGATTTTATTATTAATAATAGGTTATTTTAATAAAGAGCTACTAGAAGTAAATTATAAATAATAAACGTAATATTACTTGCGTAAGGAACTAAATTCCTTAAGCCGGAAAATACCTAACACTTCCCTTATTTATATAAAGCTATCTATATATATTTTTTAAAATATTTTTATATTTTGCTCAGTATACTTTATTATACCAAGACAAATTATATAGACTATAAGAATGTTCTGTATGCTCGGTTATCTTAGCACAGAGCAGGCCGAGCACCTTCTGATTGGTTACGGGGGACTTACAGGTCTTTTCCATCCCTAGCTGTTACGCCCCAAGCGTAATACCCTAACGCAAGGACCACTGGGTGGTCCCGAGGTGCCAAGACACCTCTTCTAATCATTGGGCCAAGGATGGAAAGACCTGTAAGTCCCCTGCGATTAATTAGAAGGTGCTTAGTCTGCTTAGCCGCTAAGACCACTAAGCACACTGAGCACAACAATACAAAAGGTTGCTTAGTTTACTCAGGTGCCAAGACCACTGAACACACTGAGCGAGATATAAAGGATATTTTAAGAATATATCTAAATAGCTTCCTATAAATAAGGAGAGTGCTGGGCACTCTCTATCGTAAGGAATCTGGTTCCTCACGTAAGTAATTACATTTATTATCTATAATCTACTCTTAGTAGCTCTTTGTTAGAATAACCTGTTATTAATAGTGAACCCCGTTGTCTGAGACGCTTGCCACAACCTTTGATTTTCCTGTTAAGTTACCCTAGGCGTATTGCCTTGCAGTTTATACCCTTACTTCGGTGCAGGTTGTAACACTGGCCTAATAATTGGAAGAGGTATCTTGGCACCTCGGGGCTACCCAGTGGCCTTTGCGTTGGGGTATTACGCTTGGGGCGTAACATTTGTACCTTTACTTTAGTGTAGGTTATAATACGTAGCTACTAAAATTAAGCAAAGCTATAGTATCTCGTTTACTTATAGCCCTAGCTATTCGACTTTATACTAAACTACCGTCAATGCTTCTAACTATATAACTGATATTGGTGGTACTACTTACCCTTAGACCATTAACCTCCGTCCTACTGGCAACAGTTGTGGCAGCTTTGTCTTACCTACTACTTAGATCTTGCCCGCCTTTATTAAGGAGTGGGAGGGTATAAAGTATTTATTAGCTGCTGTTTAAATAAAACCAATGGCCTTTTTAGGTACCTAGTCTTTTGGATAAAAAGAGAGTATAAAGGAGCAAAGGTAAGGTGGATGGAACTTATATCTTGCTTTGTTAGGAGGTTTTAAAGTGCAATGATTACATGATAATAGACTTGTATATAATGATTATTGATGAGTAGAAGATAAAATGATATGTTTATTTATAATTCTTTTGTTTTTTTTCTCTTTTAACATTTTTTCTGGTTTATTTTGTACGAACGAACCCTTGATAGCTTTCTTTGACTACCTAGTTATAACCGCTTGGGAGAGTAGGAATTGGCTGAAAGCTTGTGAGCTCTTCGAGATTTATGCCTGTAAAGTCATTCCCTTCGATGAGACTAGCTCCTATCGGCTGGGTCGGGTCAAAGATGAGTGGATCGTCGGCTTCTTTTTTTCCAAACAGGCCGGCCCAGTCAAACAGCCGTGACTTTGAGTCCCAAAGCCCCCTTTCGACGTCTAGCTTTAGGATGGCCTGAAACCTCTTGTTTTCTGGGTACTGGACGATCATGGCGGCCCGAAAGTTGGGCAACACCCCTTTTGCTACTTTTTTTGCCTCGACGCAGTCCCACACAGCGAAGTTGTCTACTACCGCCGCCGCGGATGATGACGACGATGATAATGATCCGCTTCTTTTCCAGCCGCTCAGCCTCATTTCGTGCTCCTTGAATACCGTTGAACTCCTTTCGATGCCGGCGTTCGCTTCAAGGCTCGGACCGCCGAGCGGAGCTGCGAGGCCCAAACCCAGAGAGGTTGAAATGTCGCGCTCTTCGGTGAATAGCTTTCCTCGACAATCTTCCGGGGCGAGTGCCAAGACCTTTGGCGCTGGATCCATGTCATTGTTGTCTTCTTCACCATGTAGCCGACTGAACTCGATGTCGATGTGAAAGGACCGCAGGCGCTTGTTGCCGGGCCGGAATCGAACGGTGAAGCGCAAGATGATGAGCGCGACGGAGGCGTGGCCGCTGTATTTACCGTACTGCACCGTGTCGACGTAGACGTTGACGACGGTGTAGTCGTCCGGATCGTACTCCAACGCCTTCTCGCGGGTTCCCGTGAAGCCTGGAGGGTTTCGCATCGGGCGCAGCTCGCCTGATTTTGGATGGAGGGGGATCGTTACTTCCATTGTGACGGTGCTGTGCTGTGCTGTGCTGTACTGTCAAGGTGTGAATGATGGCGGAATATTCATAGGTGCGTTATGTAGGTAACGGAGTTAGTGACATGAGGTATTTTTGTAGCTTGAATACTTGGGTGCCGGCAGAATTTGAAGTAGTTTGTGATTAGAACAAGTTTGTTTTGATGTCGACGCCCCCGCACTAAAACACGAAAAGAAAACTGAAGCTGAATGGGATGTTGGGCGCGACACGCCTAGTCACATGATGATATGGCGGGATTTAATCCTGATCTGGTATTGTTGCAGTAAGGCTGGTGTTAAAAGGTATGTAGCTCAGGCAGCCACAGTGGCTTGTAGATTAGTCAGCCAGGTGGTCCACCCACCCACATTGTCATGCCCAGTCCCACTAAGGACTTGGCGGGGAAGACTTTTGGCAAATGAGGGATGGAGGTCACTACTTGGTGACAGTTGGTGAAATAAGCGGGTAGATAATCCGCAATATCTTGGCATTTCTCGGGGTCTTGCCCACATCACCCCTCCTTGGGCACAGGCCCTTGGACCAGGGTCTTCTTCCTTAGACAACACACTCAATGAACACCTTTATTGCTACATTTAACAACTTTTCCTCAGACAAAAATTTACAGCCTAGTACGGCAAGTGGTATTTGACAGCTAGCTACCTACTTACCTTATGTGCTCGTTGCTCAGCTTAGGTCAATGCTCACAAATCTGTTTCCCCCGCACATTAGCAGTCTGTCATAAAGCCAACACCGAACTTTACTTGTCTGTTCAGGAACGGCAACTTCAAAAGTCCAACTTGATCACCTTAGTTTGATGGCGGAGATGGATACCAGCGAGAATACCACTGTCAGCTTGCCCGACCCAATCCAGCTGTGCCGGCAAGAATGTGCAAGTGGGAACTTCCTTCAAGCCATCAACAGCTTGAGGGCCGCACTCGATGGATCGCCGACTGGGACGGGTGCACGTCTAGTGTCAGAGCTTGTGCGGGTTCTGATCATCACAGGAGACAGGACTTCGGCAGAGAGTGAGCTAAATGCGAGGACAAACAGTCTGCCGGAAGTGCACCAGGCTACCTCTTACGACGATGCTATCTCACTACAGCGAGCCATCCTCGCGGTGTCTGCTCGAGGAGAACTGGAGGAGGCGATAAAGCTTGCCAATCAGCTGTGGTCTAAATACGCCTTCGACTCCACCCTTGTGCTCGACGCTGAGGGTGGTTGGGACGCAGACAACGCTCCGATTCTGATTGCTTATTATGCGGTCGAAGTATTTGACCTCCACCGCCGATATGGGCAAGGGATTAGTGCTACTTCGTTTTCCCCTACTACGGAGCTGCTACAATCCATCATCACACGGCTTTTGCAGTCATCTCTTGTGTTTGAAGCGCTTGAGATCATGGAATATTTTGTTGATGATCCCGTTCCGCTCTTCTACTCGTTGGCTACTGCATTCCTTACCGACGGCAACCCTGGTGCAGAGGATGTCATTCTTCGCTGCGCTAAAGTGCAACTGGAGAACGGAGAGCTCGAAAGCGGAAAGCTGGTGCTTGAGAGCCTCGATAAGCTCCATATTCGAGGAGCGACAGTGTTGGAACGACGAGAGGTGCTTGAGTTGCGATATTTGAGCACGGAGCCGGACCGAATAACCGCCACTCAACGTCTGCTCCAACTGGCCGAGACCTTTGAGAATGCAAAGCTATTTGACGCCGCGATGGAGACGTTGGAGTATGCTGCAGAGTTGCACTGCAAGCTCGGCATCACGGAGGAAACAGTGCGGCTTGGGTTCCAGAGCCATGATACGCTGCGCCTCCTGATTTCGCGGAGCGGAGATCTCCTCAGCGGAGTTCAGATTGAGCTGCGGCTCTGTGACATGATCTCATCAACCACGGGGGACTTGGTCGAAGCTCGGACACGCCGAGATCAGTTGCTGTCGCTGCCAATCTGCGCCAAGTTGCCGTACTTTGGCAAGTTTCACAAACGACAAAGTCTGGAATACCTCATGGTTCACTTGCGAGAGCCAGCGTTACATCATGCCGAGAAATATCGTGAGTACTGTACCATCCTCCAGGATGAAGGGGAACTGTCACTAGCAAATAACCTTCGCCTCTCGGCCCTATTTCAACCTGGGCGGACGTCGGAGGAAGCAAGAATAGCATGCCTTGAAAGTCTCCGTGAAGAGTTGGAGCAGGGCATCGAGGAAGACCGGACCGCTAAAAGACATCTTGCTCATGTGGAGAAGGCACTTCTTTTGGCCGAAGTCATGGAAGAGCTTGCACGACTGGAAGGGGAGGAGCGGGAAGATGCTTGGCCTGTAATCGCTGAACTCTTGGATGATGCTGAAAGCATCTGTGGTCTCATTCGACCCGCGGCGGATGCGATTCTCCCATCCTTACAAGTCGGTTATCTGAAAGGCATTTTCGAAGAGCCAAACTTTGATCGGGGATCTAGGATGACCAGCGAATCAGAGCCAGCTGCGGATGATGACCCAAGTCATCATTTACGGCATGCGTTCAACGGCATCAAGCTCGTGTCTCGTCTTTGCCGTGCCGTCCAAACACTTTCTGCCCCTGTCTTGGTCGCCGCCATGAATGATTTACACGCCGAGGAAGAACGTGTGCTCTCCGAAGGACACCCCCTCGAAATGATTGAATTCTTGACGTGTCAGGGAACCGCATATTACGTGCTCCTGTCCTTCACGGACTCTAAGCTTTTGACGACAGAGGACCTACCTTTTACGACCCCCCACGAGGGCTTGGCTCTAATTCTGGACTGCTTTGAAAGAGCAATCGAACTGGAGGAAGAGATGGCCAGTCAACTTAGCGACTCTCCAGAAAGCCTTCTCACGCTCAAGGCAGTACAATCCTTCCGCTCGGGCCCGCTCAAGTCATCTCTTCTGGAGCTAGCGGTGAGCATCTGTTTTGACCTCGATGACAATAGCCTTCTCTGGAAATGGGTCCAGATGACCAAGGCCCAAGCTTACTCTAGCTTGCTCCGCAAAAGACTGGACAATCCGGTGTCAGTCTCAGCGGTACCATCCTTTGAAGATATGCTCTGGGCTTCTAGCGCCACAAGTCGTCAGCTTGTGTTCGTGGACTGGGTCAGCGTGAATCGGGACCCCGAACCACGGTTGCTTCTAGTTCTTGCATTGCAGTTTAAGCGAGACGAAGAAGGGCCATTGCGAAAACTTACAGTGGCCGTGGTGGACATGTCCGTCGATGAGGTCGAGGAGCGAATCAGCAGCTTGACGCCTGCTCGGTTGGACGGCAGCGATTGGCAGCGTGCCCTTGCCGGCTTCGCACCACTTGTTGAACCGCTGCGAGAAGTATGTGGAGAAGAAGACATACTCGTCCTGTCGCCTACGGGACCGCTGCACAAGCTCCCTTTACACGCCCTGACTGTGGATGGGAGTACACTCATAGAGAGAAACACATGCATTTACACACCATCAATGAGCGTTTTGGTGAGCTGTCTCCGTCGCCTGGAGAATCCGACTCCGGGAGTTGAACGTCGACAGGATTGGAGTGCCGCTGTCCTGGCGGCGTACGATGACGATTCTCCTTCTGATTCTTCAGCAGCTGAACGAAAAGATATCTACCGGTCTGTCACCACAATAGCAGCAATACTTGGATCCTCCCTGGTCCTTGGGCCAGAACTCTCTGCAAGTAGATTCGCACAAGAAGCTGAGTCTTCCAACCTTGTGCATTTCCACGGTCACGCTTCTCGAGACCCTCATGATCCGCTCGACCAGAACCTTCTTCTTGGCGCCACGGGAGAGCGCATCACCTTAGAGGCCGCAGCATCTCTTGTGCTCAGAGAAGCTCCGCACCTTAACTTGATTGCCTGCTCCAGCGGCGTGCAAGACATCTCTGCAGATGGTCTCGATGAGCCGCTTGGTCTTGTGACAGCGTTTTTGATGAGCGGCGCTGCGTCTGTGACCGGTGCTCTATGGCCCATTCAATCTGCGACGGGACGTTCGTTTTCACAGATCTTCTTTGAGGAATATATTCGATTAAATAATGGACCGCCAAGAGACCTGGGTCCAGTCGTCAACCTGGCTGACATTGTTCGCCAGGCGGCTGTCCGGTTAATGAAGGATGCAAAGACAAGCACGCCATATCACTGGGCTGCATTTGTATTGTATGGTGCTTGGTTTAGTGTGAGAAAGTGATTCATGCCATGTTGGGGATCTTCCTCACCAGCTTGCTCATTGTTCCTTGTGATAATGCTCAAATCCCTTGGCTTGCTCCAAACCCTGTGATCTCTAGTGTGGTGATCACAGTACCGATTCCATTCCTGAGCATGGGGTGACGTTAAGATGTCGATTACCGGCTGCAAGTCAATATCCATTGGCGTGAACCTAAGGTCATCGTGCAGCAAATCTGAAAAAATGTGGTCAAAACGAAGGCGCTCATGTTCCCGGTGTTTAAATCCTTGTAGTTTCCTTTCCGCTTAGGATTCCGTTTTCTTTGCTCATGCTCTTAGGGAGACAAAGCGTCTGACCCTTGAATTGGACGATCCATTTCCTTTGTTGCTGAGGTAAGCATAATGATAGCTGATACAGTAAAAACCCATTACTTTTGTAAGAATTAGTTAGGAGGGGTATTAATAGCTCGATTTCCTTTTATACTTTTTAGTCCCGGTTTCTATCAGATACTGCGCCGCGTCCTGTATTTTGTCATTCCGGTGGTTAGTATACGATTAGTTAATAGGGTGCCTAACCGTTCACAAAGAAGATGCATTCACGACCATTAGGTGCAGGTGGTGCAGGTAATGCAGGTAATGCAGGTAGTGCAGGTAGTGCAGGTAGTGCAAAAGCTATACTATCCGCTCGTTTTCTAAGTCACTCTATAAGGGTAAAGTCAGCGCTAAATCTAGCTCCAACCTTATACTCATGGGTAGCACATCCATTTTTACCACCCCTCTCCTTCGGATAGTAGGTCACAAAACTATCGGACAGTCACAAAACTGCCGGACAGTCCGAAAATACAACCACTACGAAAAACACTGCGTTTTTAGTAGTAAATTAACCACTGTACGGTTCGTTAACCATTCCGTACCGTTTTTTTAAATGATAAGCCGTCTAGAATAACTATTTCTAATCTCGTTAAGGATTCTAAAAGCTTGCAACCCGTCCACTGGCTAATTAAAGCGCAGTACTGATACCACAGCTTATATCGTATCCAGCCCTCTGAAAAAAACCAAATAAACCGCTAATTTACCCTTAAAACGCCCAAAGAAATCCAGCATTTACGATATCATAGAGCGCTTAAAACTAAAAAAGCGTAGATTAACTTATATTTTAAATCTATAACAAAATATAGTATTGCTTATTACTAAAAGTTAATAAACCGCCTAAAAGCGTTTAATCTTACTAAAAAAAAAGCTTTAAAAGGTTATATCTTTTCATTAATTAAATTAGGATTATTAACGACTCGGAATGTCCTTAAAATAATTGTAAATTAATTACGCGTATAGCAAAACCCTCCAGCACTATTAGTTTTAAGATATTAATAGCATCGTTTTAAAAAGGATTACCTGTAAATAAAAAAAAACGAAATTTAAAGCGGTTAAGGTAACACGGTTATCCTTAGAATTATAATTTAAGAATTTAAATAACTAGTTTAATAAATTAAAGAATATAATATTAAAGTATTAAATTATTATATTTTATTTATAAAACGCTAACGAAATAAGTTATTGCGTTATTATATATTAGCTATATAAAAACGTGAACTGTTAAAAACGAGAAAACAATAGAAGTTAATTAACTTAGGTTAATAATAAAATAAAAGTTTACTATATATATTGTTATAACCTGTACTAAGGTAAGGATATAGATTGTAAGGCAATATGTTTAGAGTCACTTAATATTTTAATAAAGAGCTATTAAAAGTAAATTATAGATAATTGTTAATATGTGGCACTTACTAGGTGCAGGGTAGGCACCCGGTGCTTACCACGCCTGACTTGCGCACAGGCCTCCCAGCGGAAGGCCTAGCACTG
>MU865193.1:0-22113 GCA_033576145.1 Cladorrhinum samala | reverse complement strand
AAAAAAATGGAAAAAATTGAATGAAAAAAAAAAAAAAGAATAAAAAAAAAATTAAAAAAAAAGAATTAAAAAAAAAGGGAATAAAAAAAGAAGAATAAAAAAAGAATAAAAAAAAAGAATTAAAAAAAGAATTAAAAAAAGAATTAAAAAAAGAATTAAAAAAAGAATTAAAAAAAGAATTAAAAAAAAAAAAAGAATAGAAAAAGAAGAATAGAAAAAAAAAAAAAAAAAAGAGGGGGGGGGGGGCGGGGCATTATTATAAGTAATAAAAAAGCTCTTTTTATATAATAGTATGCAACCTGTCTTTGGAAAGCCTTGTCTAATTAGCCTTGGACCTCTATCTATAAGCCTAATGCCCGTATAGAAAAAAGGTAATGCCCGCATAGCAAGGTGTTTAATGCCCGTATAGCAAAACACTAATGCCCCTTTAGAATTGGCCTTTGTAAATCGATTTGCCCTCTAGGGTAATCCTCAGTGGCGGTTCGAGTGCAAAGGCTAAACGGCACAACTACCTACCACCTACCTACCCTATTTACCTGTCTGCTAGATAAATAGTCCCTAATATGTACTGTACAACACCTTGTCACCATCGTACCCTCACCTCGTGTTGGACCTTTTTTTTTTTTTTTTTTTTTTTTTTGTAGAGGAGCGACATTTGATCCTCTCGGGTACGGAAACAATACATGCTGGACGACGATGTTTGCTGGTGTGGGGACGAGATGGTTGGTGGAAGGTATTGAGGTAATTATTTCAGCTTCCAAGGTGACGGTAATCCGACTTTGACCTTTTCAGTCACAGCCGGCGTCCGATCTCTAGTGCACCTTCATTTTGCAAAAGAACACAAGACTAACGCGTTGCTTCAAAAACCGGATGTCCCAGGTGCCTGGCACGTATGCAGGACAAACTTTAGCGAACAGCTTGCCCGTTGCGATCGCTGATCGTCAACAGCGTTTTTAGCGCTCCGACGGACAATCTCCCGTCGCCCCAGAAAGTGACCCAAGCTTTAGCTTCAACGGTTCTCTGCACCAGTACCCCGAAACTTGCATGAGCCTCTTGGTTGTTTATTTGTGGGTTTTGGGGGCGAAAATAAATCTGCTTCAAGTTCCCGAATAGTCGTGCTGTGAGGTGCTGTCCTTGATAATTTTCCCTTTTCCTATTTCCGTGTTTTTTTCCCCATCCCCCTTGCACCTTATATATATATATCTATATGGGTATTTGTGTTTCTAAAGGAAGAACTTGTTGATATGGCTTCGAAGCAACTATTGTCACTGGTCACTGGCAAGTGAACTCCCACTATCATCTGAAAAACCTGTTACTGACCTGATTTGAGCACAGCTGCGGCGGCAGGTGTCCAAGCACAGCAGTTTAATGGGTACAGCGGCAACCCTTACTCTAGCGGCGGCGATGGTGGCGATGGTAATGGGAATGGGAATGGAGATGGATCAAATTCGAATGGCAATTTTGGAAATTTCCAGAATGGTGCTGGTTTCGACATTGACGACGCAATGAGAGTGAGGGCGATTCACGGAGTTCTTGCTGCCGTCGCGATGGTCATTCTCTTCCCCGGTGGTTCCATTCTTATGCGCATTATCCCAGGCCGGTTTGCCATCTGGGCACACGGTCTGGCTCAGCTCGCGGCACTCTGTGTGTTTGTTGCTGGAGTGGCTTTGGGATTTCAGCTGGTGCGGATGGTCAGGATTCCGGGTGGAAATGGCGACCTGGCAAGTTGGAGAGAGAGAAACAACCGCGGCAGGACTTGGCTAATGATAAGTAATTAGTGGTCCGATCCTAATGTCAACTATCACCCCATCATCGGCGTGGTGGTGTTGGTGTGTCTGCTGATACAGCCAATCCTGGGATTCGTTCATCATGCTCAGTTCAAGGAACTCCAGCGTCGGCAAATCTGGTCGTATCTTCATCTTTTCAACGGTCGGATCTTTATCACTCTGGGGATTGCCAACGGCGGGCTTGGGCTGTGGATGGCCGGGGGGTCAAAAAAGTTGAAGACGGCGTATATCGCTGTGGCCGCTGTCATGTGGTCGTTCTGGATGTTGTCGGCTGCATTTGGAGAATGGCGACGATGGAGGGTAAACAGGATCGGATACCCGACAAGGAAGAACAAGTACGTCCATGACGGTGATGTTGCCTTTTAGGGTTTCGGGTTATTAAGTTGCTCCTGAGGTAATTAGCAAGTGTAGGGCTTCGGGGGGGGGGGCAACCGCTGTGGATGTTGGGCGGAATTTGCGTTGCGAAATACCTGAAATGTCGTGTGGGCTTTCTGGTGGGAAGATTTAGACTTTAATTACGGAACGAAGAGAATGCCCTCGCAATCATGCCTTCCTCTCGTGTGAGAGCCACACAGAGTCTAAGGAATGGTACAGTGCCCTAACACCAAATGTCTCACCACACTGTGTATGATCCACACCGGAATAAATTGGTGCATTTCTCTGCTAGACCCACTTTCAGCTCCCTCTTTTCCTCAAAAACTCAACACCGACAGCTTTACGGTCAGACTCGCAATTGTCCAGACCGACTGGGTGTATTTCCCGCCGAAGAGCCTGGGCGGTGTCTGCACGGAACGAACAGGTTACGCATTGGGCAACCCCGCCGGTGATCGTGCATGCTTCATATGGAGTTGCCAAGGAGGTAGCCTGTGCGGTGCTTTTAGTTCCAGGAAGCCGCCGAGATGGGGGACGCAGCGGCTGATCAAGAGCCCCCGGTGCTGGCGTCCATGCCGACAGCAGCGGAAGATTTGGTGACGCTCATCATCACCACTTCCCCCACCCCGTCTGCTCCTTCGACAGAACTCCTGGAACACATCACCGCTGCATTCCGCAAACACTGCCCTCCCCTGGCCCGGTGCCGCGTCATCCTCGTTCTCGACACGTACGACCACATCAGCGACACGGCACGCCTGAAGAAAGGACATGTGACGGCAGCGGGAGCCGCCACCTTTGCTCAGTACAAGCTCAACGCGATCGGCTTCATCCTTCGGGAATACGCACCAGTGGGGACGTTGTATGAACGCGAGAGATTCACAGTCTCGACTGAGCTGGCAGAATACGGTTCCGTCGCGTATGGCCACCAAGACAATAACGTTCCGATGTCAGTCACAAAGACTCCGGATGGGCGCATCATTTTTATCGAACCATCCCAAAGGCTTGGTTTCGGCCTGGCTGTGAGGTCTGCTCTTCGACTCACCACCACGCCGTACGTCTGGATCCAGCAGCACGATTGGTCTCTGATCTCCGACATCCCTCTCAACGCACTTTTGCGCATCATGCAGCAAGAACATAAGCCAGCTTCCGATAGCGACATATGGGACACGCAAACTATCAGACCACCAGTCAAGTACGTTTGCTTTCCATCAATCCGAATGATTCGTTACGCAACATCAGACCACGTCATGCAGTACCCTGCTCTCAGGGCTCTGACGCAGCTGCACAAACAAAGTTTCTCGGTGCAATCAGAAAGGCCATGCACTGAGACGGTTCAAGTCCCACTCACACCACTGTTTCTCTGGCACGACAAACCTCATCTCGCATCAACGGAACACTACCTCAACGCAGTCTTTCCGAACCGAATAGTTGTTCCCAGGGGCGCGTTCATCGAGGACACGGTCGGACATCGTGCGAGAACGGAGATGAAGGATGGAGATTGGAAGAAATGGGCCTGTTGGCTGTATTACCCAGACGAAGGGAACCGCCTTTGCGTGAGGCATCTCAAGGGGAGAACGTGGCGGGGTTTGGAGGGCGAGCTGGCACAAAGGATTGAGTATATGAGGTTGAACGAGGCAGGGGAAACTCTGAAGAACTAGGCGAGTAGAACTCCATGATCTAACTAACCAAAAAAAATAGATTTCAGTGACTTGGACTGATACCAGACTCTGTTATCTTCGTTCGCTGTTAAGCAATTCGAATTCCTCTTCCTGAGGCTGGAGCTACAACTGCCTCGTCGCAATCGGTTTCCAATCCTTGATTGGTCCGTCAGTGGGCACCAGCCAGACTACTCCCCCCTCCCACCCGTCCCATTCACCTTTTTTGTTGTCAATTTCTGGTAGTTTTACGCCTTTTGATCCATTAGCTTCGTTTCACTGCCGTCACATGAGAACGTATGCATGTACTGACCGGCGTTTTGCACCACACTCTCGATCTCCTTCATCACCTCCTCCGTAATCTTTTCATCACCACTAGAGTTATATCTCATTAGCTTCCACGAAACTCCTCCTAAGTCTTTTTTTTTTTTTTTTTTTTTCTTTTTCTTTGGAACTCGACCTCGAATACTTTGGACCAGGATATCGACAAGACAGACGGTACTCACTAAATCAAACTAACATGGGCCCCATACTCGTTCCTCCACCACTCCAACCACTTGTCCACTTTGTCTTCTTCCCCGGCGCCCTCGACGCCGTGCTCCCTCGCTTTCGCTACCACCTTTTTGACCCCATCGTATTCCACGCTGACGAAACAACGACGGTGAAACACGTCCTGGGATTTGATCCGGCCGAACCGCAATTTGACTTGCTCGGCAGGCGGGAAGGGGATCGAATCCAGCCAGGCTTGCGGGTTGCTGCCGTACGCCGAAGGGGGTATCTCGGAGGTGAGAGTCATGTGCGCTTCGAAGAAGGAGGGGGGGAGACTCGGGGAGGAGGTGAGGTGGGGGAAATGCGAGGGGATTTTGGCGGTGATTAGTTCCTTCAGGATGGAGGAGAGGGGGTGGGAAGGAGGGGGGAGGAGCCAGAGCGAGGAGCCCGTCATTTTTTTATTTTTTTATTATTTAAAATGGAAAAATTCGATTGAGGCGACGTAGTGTATTGTAGTTGTTTGTTCAGGTGACCGAAGATATATCACCGATGGTTCAAATAATAAAGGGGTTGGTTGTGAAGAATGGTCAAGGAAGATGAGGGTTGGGGGTGGTGACGTTGTTTGTGTGTGCGGGTTGAAAGTGGGGTTAAGCGGAGGTGAAGTCGGGAGTGGAACCCTTTCCGGTCCTCCGTGATCGGATCGGGCCGGGATGCATCGGGCTAAGGGGTGGGGGAATTGGACCCGACAACCTGGAATTTCCGCTTCTTGGCAGAGCTAGACAACGCTCTGTTTGGGATCAAGCAGATGGAAGATGCGGATTGACACAAATGGCATGTCTTGTGGAGAAGGCAGATCAGGAACCTACCTAGGTACCTATGTAGTTCTGACATTTCCGAAGCGTCTGCGGCACGGTGCCCTCTGGATAATTCTTGCTGAAGATGGCCGCGCCGTATGAGAGTCCAGATAAGTGGATATAGGCACCGTGTACAATGCACAAGAAATTTTTCGCTTCGCAAGTGCTCCTCGGTCAGCAGCCATTGCCATTTATTTACCTTGATTGAGGCGCGCGGACAGATTCTCCTTCTCCCACTTAATCATCGCCCCTAAGAGTAAACTTGGGGCCAGAGCTTCTCTGCAATTTGGTCCTTTGCCCGAGCTTCAACAACCATGATGATTATCCCGAGATTGATCCTCAGATTCTGTGGCAGTTCACCGAGCTCTAACTTCCTGGTCAAGTCCCAGGAAGAATCTGAAAAGCCTTCCTCAAGTACCAAGTCTTGGTCGACCAAATAGAGCCAGGGCAATTGAAGGACGATATAATCAAATTAATCTAGGTCTGTATAAGTTTGTATGTGCTGGGTGTTGCATTTTTCTCGTTGTCAAGTCAGAAATGTGCCGCAGCGAGGGGGCGATCTCTATTTACGAGGTATGATGTATCTTCTAAAAAAAAAAAAAAAAAAAAAAAAGGGAAGGAAATTTAAGTGGGTGGTTTTGCATGTATTACAGACTGAAAGCTTTATGAAGATATATTTTTCCACATTTTAAAACCTCAGTCGGCAACTAGCATGTTCGAAAAGAAATGGCCTCTTATTATTTGGATCTTTTTACTTTGGCAAGAAACTGACAGTACAAAGAGGATCATCCCAGTCCCTAGTCCGCTCCTCAAAAGTTTTTTCAAGCCTCATTCTCCCGCCGTGCTCCCCGCTATACGGCGGCACTCCAATGATGATTGCGCACCAGGAGTAGATAAACGCCGAGCTCCCTTCATTCCCATACTGTTGCTCATCGTTTTTGGCGTTAGCAAACAAAACTGAGTACCTTACGTAATTATCTCACCTGGGGGCAAGGCCTCTCTCTCCTTTTTTTTTTTTTTTTTTTTTTTTTTTTGGAAACTTACAGCAGTATAAGCAATTTGCGCCTCCCTGTGCTTCTCTTCTGTGGGTCGATTGATCCACAATACCTTCTCAAAGCCAATCCCTTCCTCCACCAGGTTAGAGTTGTAACAGTCATCAAACATCACGCTCTCCATGCCATTCCAGTCTTCGAAGGTCCCATCAACAGTGGTAAGTTTTAGGTATTTTCCCAGCACAGGACGTGGACGAGCATCCTCCGAGTTGCCCTGCCGCCCGAACTGTCTGGCAACGTCCAGCACGGGCCGCATGCAGACTCCGCAGCCTAACCTCTGGAAGCCCTGCCAGATTACCTTGTCGATACCTTTTAGCGAAGCAGAGATGGAGAAACTGTCCGAGGAGTGGGGGTAAGCGTGGGTGGTGTAGAAGCCCAGGTAGCCTCCCTTGGGCAGGAAGTCCGGGTTGTTGAGGACAAGCTCCATCTGCTGTATCAAGGGTAGCTCAAGATCTGTAGGCTTGGACAGATCCTGATCGGGAGCGACAGAGTAAAGGTTGTATGTCAGGGTGAGTCGGTGTCCAGACGTTACGGGGAGTACTTCGTGTTCGCAGTCGCTATAGAACGCTGCCCACTGGATGGATGGTTGGTTGGCGGAACTGTTGGTGGACCAATCAAAGCTCATGGATTTATCATTGTGACGGACTTGGAGATTCCCTCCAGCATGACGGACTGGGAGACAGACGACCAGGGAGCCAAAATGGGAGGGTGATCTGGGTGTATCGACGTGTGCGCGGAAAAAACCAGATGGTTCTTGATAGACCTACTTTCCAAGTTAGCCTAGATGAAAGCGTGGTGAATGGGAGGGCTTTGGTAATCCGACGTGCGTTAAGTTTGTACAGCTCGGCTCTCACAGAGGAAGCTCCGTTGCCAAGACCTGGAGCAAGTATCTGCGTGATAGAATCAACAGTTCCAGAGGTGTAAGGACAGAAGCTGCTGGAAAAATTAGAGGGTTCCAGTTGCAAGGCCTTGCGGTACCTCTCGTCGTACACATCCTCCCCCGCTAAACCAAACGTGGCTGGCCGCATATCAGCAATGAGATTGCTGATATCGCCATGTTTTATGCCGTCGCCCTCCCCGTCAATGAGAAGCTTGCAGCATGATGCCGCCTTCTCGTCGTTTCTGCGATCCCAGCGAAGAGCGACAGGGGTTGTGATGGGTATAGACCCGCCACAAACAAAGACAAAGTCTCGTTGACTAAATTCCATGGTGTCACGCAGGCCGTTGATGATTTCAAGGATATCAGGGGACTGGTCTTGAACTAGTTCTTCTTGGCCAAGTATCCAATCTCGACCCTCACCATCTGCACCTGATACATAATCGTCTTCGCTAGATGTAGGGAGGGGAGACGAGGGGTCATCCGTTGCGACGGCTGATTCTTCGTCGCTTCTAGTAATCTCTTTTTTACCCAAGGTTATCAGCTATACCAGTCAGGAAGGACTAATAGGTACTGTATTCGAGACGGATCATGACTTTACCTGAAGTGTCATCATGAGCTTCCGTCTTCACGTCATCATCAGCTATTTCAACATCCATGCTGAAAATTTGCAGAGAGTCCACTGGTAGCTTGGTAGGAGTAATTGGTTGAGAAATGAATGCTACAAAAGAGGTTAAGGAATCAAGGTAAGGTACCTAAGATGGTAGGTATGAATCCTCAAGTCTTTGTTAGGCAAAGGGTAAGTTTTGTTTTTCTTGGCATTTGTGTCTTGTTGCCCAGACAACGACGACTGCCATGCTAGTTGCCTGGATATATATAAAATGGCATTTTATCGGCGGGCATTAGCAAAATTATATTTGGGCATTATGTTTTTTAAGTTTCTGCTCGGTGGGCATTACCTCTAATAATCTTACCAAAACGCATTAAATTATAATAAAACATTTAAAAGTAAAAGATTACAAATAATATTTATATATTTTTTATTTTTAAATTATAACTTTATATTTTTTTAAAGGGAAGAAAGAAACGAAATTTTTTTTTAACTCTTTTTTTTTTTTTTTTTTTTAAAAAAAAAATAAAAAATTTAATATAGGGTAATGCCCACGTATCAAAAAGAGTAATGCCTATTTAATATAAAAGATAAAAATAATAAAATAAAAAATCTTTTTAATAAAATTTATAAAATATAGTTATATATAAATATAGAAATAGCTTTTTATTATTATACTTTATTTTATATAAATTATTATATAATAATAAACCTCGATATATATTTATTTTTATCGGGGTAATGCCTATGGATCACAAAAGGTAATGCCCACCTAGTAAAAAGACTTAATTCTAATGCCCAAATATAATTTTGCTAATGCCCGCCGATAAAATGCCTATAAAATACTTGCACTAGAAACAATCTTTGTACTGTCTAAATCTTGTAAACCATTGCAGGCTCCCTCGTCTTTCCTTCCTATGTTTCATCCAGTGGCCTCACAAACTGGCGGGAAATGTGTCCACGCAACCTCGACAGGCAAATAAAATAAGTGCCTAAATTTAGCAGGAGTAAGAGGCCCATGACAACTCCTCCTCTGGGATATCTACTGTAGCACTAATATTTATTAACATTATATCTCTGTTGTAAGGGCAGCAGTAGTCTGTTGCCATGCTTGAATGAAAGCACTTCCGCCCCCCCCCCAACTTTTCAGAACGGACATCCCTTTAGAACAAATCGCAAAACCGCTTCAGTGCCAGTCTCTCAGATTGTTTTCTCCTTGAGCACCGTATCGATCAAGCTGGGATTTGCATCGGCAATTCCCGACATCCATTTCCGCTGGACTTTGTCATCAGCAACTTGAACTTGTCCTTAGGCATTCCTATTCTGATTATTGCAGTGGGCAGTGTGGTGAGAATTCCTACCTTTTCGGAGGATCCCTCGGGCTGGAAAAGGGAACCGAGCGAGCAGATGATTCAGCTGACGGAAGAAAGAGGATTCGAATGCATAACTGGTACTGCTAGGATTGGCACCTTGGCATAGGTAGGCATTATCGGACGGTAATCAGCACACCGTGTGTACGTCGCGGTACAACTTATAATCCACTAGACTAATAGCGAAAAAAAAAAAAAAAAAAAAAAAAAAAAACAACCGACAAACCAACAGACCAACAAACCAACAACTAGTTGCATCGATGTTACACTGGTGCCTGGTACCAAGGATTGCATAGGTACTGGTAGCTGTGAAGAACTTTGCGCCAGATGGGGTCAATGTTTGTCGGTCAGAGATGAGTATAAATACGAAAGGACACCTATTGTCCCCATGAACAAGGTAGGCAGATAGTCACCTCTTTCGCAGACGCCACGTCTGAACTCATCTTTCAACATGCAGTTCTCTACTCTATTCCTCGCGACTCTCTCCATTCTCAGTTCCGGTGCTAGTTCATGGCAGCTCGCAGCCTACATGGACGTCGAACATTGCGATGTCCAAAGAAACTCTGCCTACCGCGTTCTCGACGGCCCCTCCAATCTCAATAACTGCTTCACCTTCCAACAGTCCATGCCGGGCACTGGGTGTAGAGCCTTCACGAACGGCGGAGCCCTCTATGGCACGTGTACCTCACCCGGGCCTTCGGGCCCCATTTCTGTCCAGGTCAGGGGTACCTGCACGATCTATTCGCAGGCCAACTGCCAAGGCATCTCGGCTGTCGTTGGCAACAGGCAGTGCGGCCAGCTGCGTGGTGAGATCAACATTCTGCCATACTCAATTATTAGATCTTACAAGTGCTCTGGAGAGTAAGCATGCCTACCTACCTAACCTTTTGTTCTACGTTCCCTTTTCTCAAACAATCAAAATATTAGCATTTCGGACTAATTCTTGTGTCACTAGCATTTAAAAAGGTTGTGAGGAAGACAAGAACTTGGGGCTACGGATGCCTTAAACATTATTTTCATGTAACCCCCTACTCGCCTGCACGTGTAAATATATGTACCTATCTTTACCCAAGTGCCACATACCCATACTTGCGCCGTGAGGCATTCTCGCTTTATGGGTTTGAACTAAATGTGATTGATGTCTTTAATGATGTGCTTGGTATAGATGCACGCACTTTCCTGACGAGACGGCGCTCGCTGGATATTTCTTGAGCCTTGAAGAAAAGTAAGCGGGAGCTTCGTAGAAGTTGCAGTCCGGGCCGAAGGATTCTAATCATTCGCATACCCTCACACTCAAACGTGGTCCAGCTCGAAATCTTTCCACTGATCACAACGTCAGTTACCTTATATTGTGCCACTGTGCTACAAATTGATGTCGTTGGCTTGGCTCGGAGGGTTCCCCGCTGGTGACCATGCATCGGGCTTATAAAAGCGCGTCTGTCGGGGGTTTCTGTCATCTGGTATTTAATCAATGGCTCACGTCAAAGTCCCTTTTCGGGATGCATTTAATATCGCATCATATTGCCCATTTAGCCGTTGTAATCCTATTGCGGGTTGCTGTGCCCCAGGGCTTTTCGTGTATAATACCTACCTACCTACGTAGCTCTAGGTAGGTACCTGTTTACCTTGCTTACTTTGGCAGTCCAATCCTGCTTACCTACTATTCCCTCCAAGGGCTTCTTTTCGGAATCAGCTCAAGAGATGAAGGTGGTTGAGCACTTCTTCGGACTGGCGAAGTTTGCCCTGCTGCTGACGCCAGGCGTGAGCGCTCACACCACAATAACGGTTCACATCACATCTACGCTCATACCATATATAACAACAGTAAACCCTTCGGACCCAACCGTATGGCAGACACGCCTTTCCACCAAGGAGTTTTTCCCAGGCACCGTTACAGTCACCAGGCCTCACAGCTGTATCGATTACCTCGCCCCTATCTACGTTCCCGCGCCTCCGCCAGAAACAACACATGTTACCACCATCACTCACATTGAGCGCGCGAGCACTACCATCACCGACCCTGCTTTTCCTACTTTCACACGGTATTCAGTCACAACCCCTAGCGTAACCTACACAACCAACTCCACGCAAACTTCTTACAGCTGCACCAACACGGTCGTGCAGTACATCATCTACGCTTCCACCCAGGTTGTGACCCGCACGGTAGCGCCAGTGGAAGTTTCCGTCACCGAGACCGGGCTCTGCCTCGTCACACAAATCAGATACAACCCCCATCCGTCCCAAAGCCTATTCTCAAGAAGCTGGAACAGTTACGAAGATCCGCGGACCTCACTAAGAGGGAATGTCACCCGCGTTACAAGCACGCAGTACAGCGTCCTGTGGACTACGAAATATGTCAGCCTCGACACGTGGGTTCGCACAAGCACCAAATGCAATTACTCAACCGTGACGGAAAAAACAACAAGAACCGAGACGAGAGTCCTCGCAACGTCGACTGTGGATTGCGCTGCCACCGCGACGACCCCGACAGCTTCCACCAGAGGAGGTTTCAGCACGCCGACGCCGACGACGACGACGACGACGACTACGACTACCGCACGCGGTGTGGTCACGACTAGCACGACGATGCGGCCTTACACCACAGCCGGAATTCTGAATGGGAGTTTGACGACGTTGACGGGAACCGAAATTATTGAAGTTTGGGCGTGGACGAGTACAGAACGAGTCGTTGTGTGGGTGACTACAGATTTTACGTCTACTGTCGTGGCTGGAGGTGTTTGTGCTGTTGCTACCACTTTGGGTCACTAGTAAGGAAAGTTGACGGGGGTAGCAGCCCCTGGTGATATGCGGCCGGGCCTTTTGACGGTTTAGGTTTCCAGGAAAGTCATGCGTAGGTTTCAGTTTTAGAACA
Source organism: Cladorrhinum samala (assembly GCA_033576145.1). Classification (NCBI taxonomy): domain Eukaryota; kingdom Fungi; phylum Ascomycota; class Sordariomycetes; order Sordariales; family Podosporaceae; genus Cladorrhinum; species Cladorrhinum samala. The sequence goes on along the minus strand of MU865193.1, from coordinate 10,175 downwards.
AAAACAATACATCCAGTTGACAGACAATGTAGGGTGGTTCAAAGTGTTTGGCAATATTACCTATTTATTTGTATTAGATTAAAATTGGCATTGTTTTTAGACTGTAATTTGAAGTGTGTGCAGGAGGGGTGGAGGAAAAAAAAAAAGAACGCCGTGTTACTGAGAAGCAAGTCAAGATCGTGACTTTCAGGCCGATATCCGAACCGGGTGTAGGGTGGAAGATGAGGTCGGACTTGGGTAATAATTCTTAAAGAGTATTACTTACATGCGGAAGCAAGGGCGGATATCATCGAGGGCGCTCATGGACAGTATTGACGGAGTGCTGTCTAGGCGGCACCGACGGTGAAACTTGTAATGCATCGTAATATCCAACAGGAGGCAGGATCAAATGAAACGAAACATTTCAACCGCTTGCATGTTCTTCCTTCATCCGAAAGTGCAATGAGTTCGGATGGTAAAGCCCTGAATAGTTGAGCATGTTTTGAGAATACACGCGGTTGGCCACCATGCTCACTTTGCCGCCCAGGAAGTCGCACTTGCCATCGGTGGTAATTGTCATCTCTTCTCTCGGCAGGTTCCATTCCAAACTTTACTGTTGGATTGCTCGGACACCGGTTACTGCCACCGTCAAGGCAGTGCAGTCGTCCGTCGTTCCTTCATCTTCAGGGCGACTTCCCTGACATACTTTGAATGAAACCAAATCCCATGCAGTGATGATGACGGCACTCTCGCTTACATTTTACTGTACCTTCCCGCTCTCCATTCTGTCAAGCATCTATCCACCCGCAAGATTTCGGAACCCGACCGGAAGTATAAACCCCCCCCCCCCCCTTCTCTTTCTCTCTCTTCTCTTTTATTTCTCTCTGTCTCTCCCCGAAAGTCACCACGGTAAAGGCATGATACACCCGGCGACATAAAATCCTCAGAGTAACACCTTGACCCTTTGTAACAAGTCAAGTCATCACCAGTTATCCGACTGGGCCACACACCACGGCCTGCGCGGAGTAATTCAAAGGTCAGACGTATCTTGGCGTCCGAAAAATCTCCAGAATTCCTGGTCAAGGTGGCGGCCTCTTCGGCTCTACCCGCAAGTGTCGCAGGCCTTTGATGATCATTTTGGTGACCGAGGACCCAGGGGGGCCTTCCTGGTTTTGAGTGGAGGATTGCGGTTGCGTTTTGTCGGCCTCTTGGCAAGTGTCATTTCAGCAGGCAACGAATCAGAGCGCAGAAGTTATGTTGTCCCAAGCTATGCACAAATTTCTGAAACACAAGCTTTCATAAATTTTGGAGGGGTGAGCTGTGCCCCGCCATACCGCCACCCAGGTTTACGTCTCGGCCATGGTATCACTTACAGGGGGATCAGTGATCTCCAGCAAATCACAGAATGAACTCTCCCTTACCACAGCAGACCTTTTTTATTTCTCCCCTTTCTACAATGCAACCTTGCAGGCGTCTCAATCTTCAACTCAGGGGCTTTTCAAACCTGCAGCCCGGCAAATGCCGAGCTCTTGCAACGCCGTGTAATTATCTGCCTGCCTGGCCGTTCTGGGTTGTTTGCAACCCCCCAGACTCATGATGAACAGGCTTCATAAACAAGCTTAACACTCTAAACTACCCTGGCGTCGATCGTCGATGGTGAATATGAGGTTGTGAACAGCATACTCCATCTTTTCTATCTAATTATCTCTGCCCCTCCTTCCTCAGCATCGCACTGCGGGATCGGGCACTTCTTCTTTTCTCCGTCCTTTCGTTGTCACCTTCTTCTTGCTGTGCAAGATTTATCTTCATTCTTTTCTGCGTCCTTCGATTCTTTAACAATTTCGCGCAATGGTCGCTATTCATCTTCTCCTAGCGGCTGCTTTAACGCAAACTCGTTTCCATGTCGCCGCCAGGACCGTTCCTCTTGCGGGAGATATCAGTCATTTGGACAGGACGACATCAATCGTCCATGCTCGTTCCGAACCAGTCATCCTTCAGCCACTCCGCAATATCCGACGCGGCAACACCAAACGAGATCGCCGGGCTGCACTAGGGTTGAAGAGCGAAGAAACATTTTACTGGCAAGGCAATGACGGCACCGTCGCCAAGTTCGACCTCAAAGCGCCTGGTGCTAACGAGAACATCGTCAACCTTGAACAAATTGACAACTTAGTCCAGAAGGTCACCTGCCCTGAATCGGACGCTGGGGAACTCAAGTTGGAGTTCGCTGACGCCGCCGACTTTGACGATGCTCAGGATATCTGGGACTGGGTAAACCAGGAGGAAGACAACAGCTTCCTCATGGTCGTAGGTGAAGGAGACTGCGGTCTCAATGCTGAGAGAATCCTGTATAACGTCACTGGACTGGTGTACAATGACGAGAAGGAGACTGCTGTCTTGCAGGTCAAGGAGACTACATGGAAGACGGCGGCACATACGTTTGACCTCACCGTTGGGAAGCAGGCTCTTCCCCCGACAGTCTCTGAGTCAAAACGCCGGCGATCTCTCGGGGACCTCATCGACAAAGCCAAAGATAAGGTCGCAGATACAGTTGAAAAAGTCACCGACAAAATCTCTGACACGGTCGACAAGGTCAAGGACAAAACCTCAGATCTCATCGAGGAAATCCCTTCCAAAGTCGACAAATTTATCAACGAAACCGAAACCATCATCGGCAAGGCCAAAGAAAAGATTGAATCAGGACTGGACAAGGCCAAACCCATCGCTTCCTCGATTTTATCACCCTCTCTCACCCCCGAATTCACGATACCCTTCAACGCCTCAGGCTTGACAGGCAAGACGCTCACACTGTCCGGCGCCTCCGGCCTCGACACCATCGTCACCTGCGTCGAGTGCTCCACCTCCGGCTCCATCTCCATCTCGGCCCGGTTCTCGGCTGAGCTCTTCGAACTGAAGGAAGCAAACATCGATCTCACCCTGGACGAGGACCTGACTGCTACGGCGATCCTCACCATGGGTCTTCGAGGTGACCTGACAAGCGGCCTAGCTGTATCCAAATCCGTGCCCATCTTCGAGTTCTCCCCCGCGGGGATAGTCATCCCAGGCGTGATGACCATCGGTCCGACGGTGGGTATCAATCTAGGCGCAGAGATCAACGAGATAAAGGGTGCCATCTCGATGACGCTTGGGGGCACGGCAAAGCTGCCCAAGGGATCGAGCGCCAGGTTAGACTTTTTGAATGAGGACAAGTTGACCAAGGAGGGGTGGGACTTGGAGTTTGACGAGGCGCCGTTCAAGGCTGACGCCAGCGTCACCGCGAGCGCTGGGTTGTTTTTGAGGGGCACCGTCGGGATGGAGGTCAGCGTTGTGGGTGAGTTATCATTTCCCGCGCGGGGGAAGGAGTAAACGACGAAAAATGAAAATGGCATTGACTTTGGCATTAGAAAACGGATTCTCAGCAGAGCTGACGGCAAACCTGCCGAGTTTGGCGGCGAGCTTAAAGGCTGTTACGTGTATTTTTTTTTTTTTTTTTTTTTTGCCTTCCGTAAACATCAGCCTCCGAGACGATTGCTGACTTTTTATCATTTCAGCTGCAACCTGCTCTGCCTGCGGCAATTTTCAGAACGGGCTTGAGAGCAGTATTGGATTTGTTACCTCTGTCGGGGTAAGCTTGACGAAAAAGACTGGTGGTGTGGATCAGAAGTTGAAGGGCTTGACGCTTTCTGTAAGTTCTCTAATGTGGCTGAGTGCCAGCCAGTCAGATAAATGACCAAAGCTAACTGGATTATAGCAACCTATAGCACCACCCTTGGCGAAGTCGTGCTTGGGCTTTGGTCCTGAGGGAGACCAGTGCCTCGCCCTCATCGGGTAGATGAGCTGGATATGATTGGCTGTCATGACCATCGAAACAATCTGTTCAAATTTTGTTTCAAGGGTAGTAGTTTTCTCACAGTTCTAATACAAGAAATTTTTGGAAACAAATAGTATTTCTTGACGCCAACTCATAAGTATTTTCATCATCTATTGAAATTTCCCATCATTGACATGGCCTTCTTCTAGCCCTTTACCTCTTCATAACAGGCACAATGATTTGAACCTGATAACGCTGGATTCAGAGGCAGAATTTCCTCAAATCTTCCTTCACCATTCTTTGTTTACTCTCGAATTGAGTGAATAGCGGCGAGGAACAGGTTCCTTCCCTGAGACATAGACGTCCGACGGGACCGTGTGCACGCAAGGCTCTTTCCTCTTGGTCCTCATAAATAGACGGCCGGGGAAGAATGCACAAACTCTAGGAAAGATCGAATAACTAAACCCTTCCAAAAAGTCTGAATTCCAATCTGACACGGAATTCACGTAACGTCATGTGATGGAGTCCCGAACCAAACGTTCCACATGTTCAACCTTATTTCACCAAAGTCAGTCCGAAATGAGTGCTGTGCTCCTTCCAGCTTTTTTTTTTTGTCGAGATGTAGACTCGGGAGACTCAACGTACCCGATGGCTACTTCATCAACCTTGAGGCAACCTCCGTGGTCTGTTTAAATCGACGCACACATCTTCTTCCGCGGTTTGGCCAGCTCACCCACAAACAACTGCCAAAAAAAGTCTTGAAGTTCGTCCACACATCACAGCAACACAAATGTTCCTCTCAATGATCTTTCTGGCCACGACCGCCTTCATTGCCACTCTCGTTGACTATGCCCCTCCCAACGCTAACTCCAGCGAAATGACGGCAGTTGAAGTCGGTGACCCTATCCTTGGCCGCATCACGCTCAACTACAATGTTTCCACCGAGCCCTTCATCCCTGACCTTGGTCTTGTCCCCCCCGGCAGATATTGTCACTACTGGAGCATGCAAAGCTACGGATCCTCCGCCTCGCCGCTCGTTTCGGATTGCCAAGTCATCGCTCGCAACATTGCCAACGGCGGAACCTGGTAAGCGTCTGTCTTCAATTTCGGTGCCGTGGCTGGTGTTAACTGCTTGGCTTCTCCTCTGTCACAGGACCATAGTTTCCGGGCAGCAGAGGACCCTCGTCACGTTTGGCACTTGCGCATATGGCGTCAAGGCGGATTTCCAGATGGTCAGTGTGAGCTACCTGGATATCATCGACATGATCAACGGCTCGATCAAGTTTTGGCAGTTTCAAGATAATGGGGCGTGGAAGGTCGGTACAGGTGGGAACTTGGAATGTCAGGTTGACTGCACTGGCACTTGGGGGTTGTACCATACCAAGTGAGAGCAAGCGGAGGGTGTGATGGGCTGCTCAATTCAAGCAAGGTACATACATTTGATGGCCATGTTCTCTAGGGCATGTGGTATTCTTTAGGCAGAACCTGAAGTTCTGCATCCATGTGAAAGGTAAATTATTCAATAAAAAAATAAAAAAATAAAAACTGTTTGCTGCTTGACACCGTGCCCTGTATCTGTCTAGTTATGACTGCATGCTCGGTTGCTAGACGGTCGAAAGAGAGATGGAAACCCATGCTCTGCACTCTGTCTCTTTCTCGTCAATTCAAGCCTTTAGCCTTCCCCTTGGGCCATTTCCCTGCGACCGACCCTGGACAAAATAGCAAGTTTTTCTTTACACGGCCCCATGAATGTGGGCAGATTGCAGCCTAATTAGAGATTACCCATGAAGTGTGCAGATATTTTCATCCTGGTACTTTTGTCTTTACTTTCAACCATCCCTAGTTGATGACTCCCAAACAGCATAGCGCGCTCGTGATGGCTGAGTTAACGAAAAAAAAAAAAAAAAAAAAATCCTCGTCGTTTCCTAGAACCAAATGCCATTCACTTCCGAAATCAAAGGAGTGCTTCAGACCAAGCCACACCATGGGAGTGTACCATAAGGAAATGAGGTCCAAACTTGGGACAACTCTCATTCAGATCTCACACTGCCTTGGCTACCGAACTAGTGGGGAGGCGGACCTGGTCCGGGCCGGGGTTGACACTGGCCCTAGCAATCATTCGGCATGGCTTCAAAGTGCCACCGTCTCAGCCCTGTCCGGGGGTAGATTCCGCCAAAGAGATTGCGGCACTCCTCGCTGATCTCCACCGAACAAAACGAACCAATCGGCCTAGTTGACGAGTTCGATAAGACGCTTTGCGACAAGCTTTTCGATGTTATTACGAAGCAGTTGGCCATGGGTAAGCTCATCATGACGGCGGCTACCTCAAAAGCCAAGTCTCGCAGAGAAAGCCACAAAGGGTCGCCGGCAATGTCTTGGCTTTGTTGAGCGTTACATGCCTGCAGATTACTTCCTTCTAGGGGGTTAAGAGACAGGATTTTGAGCATGGGCATCATGATATAAGCTGAATCCGGATCAAACTTTTATATCTTCCAGACCTTTCTGTCATCTTTTCAAGTTCATCGCTATCCAGATCATTCTTGTCGCTCGCTTTACTATCTAGATTTTTATAAAACATTGAAAATTTTTACGACTTTTATAAAAAAGATACCCCGGAATTTTCCAGCCACTCTTTTACCACGCATACCCATCTACCTACCTACAAACACAACTTAAGACCTCCCTCGCAATGGCCGCTCCTGCCCCCCAATCCCAACCCCATACTCAGCCTGGTGCTGCATCCCAGGGCCCAATCAACGATGCCGACGTGGCCGAGTGGAAGAACCGCTTCAACGACGTCCTCGCCCGCCCCAGCGAGCACCTAAACTCAAAGTCGCCCGAGAACGCCGAGCCGTGGACCAGCAACTTTTGGCACTTTTTCAACCCGCTCGAGACCTGCCTGATGACGTGGTGCTGCCCTTGCGTTGTCTTTGGAAGGACCCATCACCGCGTCAGCAAGAGCGGTAGTCTGGAAGGGTACCAGCCCATTAATACTTCTGTACGTCTTTTTAAAACTCTTCACACCCCGGCGGTTTGTGCGCATGGATCAAATTTTTTTTTTTTTTTTTTTTTTTTGGAGAATAGTTACTAATTAAAAATGATTGCAGTGCCTCCTGTTCTGCGGTTCCTCTGCGGTTTGCATGCACTGGCTGCCGATGACGATGCAGCGGGCCGAGTTCAGAGCCAAGCACAACCTCCAGGGGAGCTGCCTGGTCGACGTCGCGCTCGCTTGCTGCTGCGGCTGCTGCGATATTGTTCAGATGGATAAGGAGGCCGCGCTGAGAACCCAAGGGCAAGGGAAGGTGCCGGGAATTCAGGATGGCTACCAGGCGGCCGGGGGGATGAGTTATCCGGGGGTTGGTGGCTCCGGTGAGGAGCAGAAGCAGTGAATTCTTTGTTATTTTATTTTTATTTTTGGTCTGGAATATTTTTTTTTTTTTTTTTTTTTTTTGGTCGGCAAAGGATCTGCTTAATCAATCTATCCACATGTAATAACCCGCATCATGTTTTTGACAACGTGGCAATTTCTTTTAGATCCCAAGGGACAGCCTCGTATCTGTACTTCAAAGTTACTAGAAAGGTTTGGTTGTCTGTCGAAATTTAGGATATATCTATATATACATATGTATATCGTGTAGGCGGCCCAGAGGCATAGGCTTGGGAGCTATAAAAGAAAGACATATTCGTACCGGGCATCCTTGAAGACAGATGAATCAGCCATCCCCCCCCCCTTTTCCACCGTGACAGTTATGAGTCCCGCACGGGTTGCGGTCTTGCGGTACTCCGTGTGTATATCTGGCGGTCTCTCGTCCTAACCTTTGAGCACCATGAAGACGAATTTTACACCCCACTCAACAATATCGCGTGCTTCGCCTCCCTCCCCGCTCACCTCGCTATCGCCGCAACTGCGAGCGGCATCGCCAGATATTCGAGGGCAATGCAGTTGAAGCAGCCAGACGATGCGGTCTTCCTGAGCCGCCATCTGTAGCCTCTGGCTCATCTCACCGCTGTAGCAGGCAATATGGGCCCTGTTGAACCCCCCATGACAACCACGAGATCCCAGCCCAAGTCGCCGGTCAAAGGCACGGTCTCGCGTGTGATCCTTGAGATTTTGCTGGGAACCGCCCATCCGCCGACGATGAGAAGAGATGCCAGCTGGGCCGGTGCCAGGCCGTACGGCTCAAGGTCCGGCGGCCGATGCTCGCACAGCGTTTCCGTAAATGACAGTTCACGGATGCGGTGGACAGCACAACACGACGCGATAGGCTAACACGGGTAACTTTTTAACCTCGTCCACTCGCGCGAGCAATAGATCCATCGGCGTCGGGGCTCCGGCATACTTTGCAAACAGGGTCCTCTCCCCCGCGCCGCCGCGGTCTCCACGTTTCCACCCCACTCAGGACCAGCTCGGGAACCCCTCGGGCCTTGGCCGAGCCTCATCCTCCCGGAGCCACAACAGGCCGTTGAACAGATCCTCCCGTGGCAAGCCCCAGAAGAAACCTCCCGGAAAGAGTCCTGACTCGGTGAGGTGGGCGAGGATGCCGCCGACGGCGTTGAGCGCGTCGGACTGGCACGACGGTCCCCGAGTGCAGTATTCAGACACGATTTCGCAGTACACCTGCCATCGGGACTCCCCGGCTGACGAGTTCGTCCTCCGATCGGCATTCCGAACAAGAGGCCGCCGAGACAAGGACGCGGGGCATACCCGACTCGGATGATGTTGCGCTCAGCGCGACGATGGTCGCCCACGCGCCGCGGTAAATCTTGTCCATGATTGCGATTTGTCGCTGCTTGTCCGCATCGTCGTTTTGGTCAATGCACACCTGCGAGTGCGGATCAGCGCCAATCACAAACACGTCGGAGTACCAGCGGACCCTAACCGCATCGACCCCGAGGTATCGTATCTTGAGCAGTTTGGTGACTTCGACGGCGTCCTGTATGGTATTCGGCAGACGGAGCAGCTCGTCGCCCAGCCGCGAGATGTCCTGCTTCTGCCCTCCCCAGACATAGCTCAGACAAGTGTATTCGACTGCAGGTGGAGAGCCCGGCGCCGCAGTCTCCCCCGGGACAGGGTAAGGCACTATCTTCGAGGATTCCGTGTCGATCAGACGGGTGTGCCCAACTTCGAGAGACGGCGCGGCGTCGTTGCACACCGCGCCGTGATTATCCCGACAGTTTTTGATCCACTTCTGCATCAGCTCGTAGTTGGCGGCATCCGCCCGCACTCACCTCGGCCCCAGCCACGTCGAGGGGTTCCCGTCCGTCACTGCTCTCACCACATTGCGCCTGCTGTAGACCCTCGGCGTCTCCACGCAGCGGGGATACACGTACGCTGCCGCAGCGAGCTCCTTGTCGCGTGGGCCACAGCGCAAGGCAAGGTCCTGCAAAGGTTCTCTGAGAGTCTCGGGCTCAATGCGGAGCAAGCTCCTGCCGGCCTCGACTGTCAGATTCGAGCTGTCCCAAAAGTTCCACCTCGGATCCTTGCGCTTCCAGAGACCTTAGAGCCGGTGGCACGCACGGCAACTTTCCGGGAGAGACAGATTCCCTATGGGCCTGATATCGATCGACCTGGTGGCGCATAGATCTGGGCTCGGGTGCTGTAGGGCATCGAGCTTTTCCTTCCCTTCATGGGCTTCTTGAGGCTGTCAAAGACTACCTAGGCAAGCATCAAAAAATTCTGCTTGATTCAGCCGGCGACACGACCCCTTGTTGACACTTGGCCACATGGCGAGCGCTCACAGCCAGCCGGAGAAAACAGGCCGGGGCAGCCGACGGAAGAAGGGACCAGAAACTGTAATTGGGCGCCAGGCACCCCTTTTAGGCCTCTGTCCAGGCAGACCGGCAGAGGTCCTCGTCCGTGGTCAATGGTTGGCTGTGCGACGCCAACTATCAGTCCTGCATGCTCCATACCAATATCCCGGATGTGCGGGGGCAGAGCGTCGTGATATCAGTATTGTTGGCCGGCGGGCAGTGTGTGTTCGCTGGGGAATGGTTTCACGGAAGGCGCCTGGTCCAATTCTTGCGCGCCGCCGCATTATTAAAACGTTAAAAACCCACTGCAATCAGGTAGGTTGCAGCCACAGCACCACCACCTTCACACCCACAAGCAAGTCCGAAAACAGCAGAAACATTTCACTCGACCCAGAAAATAATTACATATTTGCTTTGGATAATCAACCTGCTTTTCAGAAGGAAAACCTCGATCAATTAATTGATGTAAACAAAAATGTCCTCGCTTTGGCTTTTGTTGCCAAGTTGCCAAAAAAAAAAAAAAAAAAAAAAAAAAAAAAAAAAAAAAAAAAATTGAAATTTCAATTGGTTTTTTTGGGCCAAGGTGTGTGCAAGGGGCAACCACCCACAAAACGGGGGCCGGGGGCCCCCAAAA
>MU865192.1:0-22299 GCA_033576145.1 Cladorrhinum samala | reverse complement strand
GGGCAATTTTTTGACATATCGGACGTGCCGGTGTTTAAAAATCAGTCTCATAACGTGGGGGGTTGCTTGGGTACGTTTGCTCGTGGGTTATTTACTACGACCCCTGTGCTCCCTTTAAATTACCCCCCCCCCCCCCCCCCAACCAAAAAAAAAAAAAGACTGTCAAGTGCTGATGGATCCTTACCAAAAGCGTTTCTCTGCACTCCCATCACGCATTTGTCAACTGCCTTCTGGTATTTATATGCCTCCTCACATAGTGCTCATGGACCTCTCTGCCTTGGACCGAAATATAGGTACACGATGTCTTCTGGGGAAAACAACCAGCCTGTCCCAATCCGCCAACCTGAATCACCAGTTTCGCTGATGGGGCATTCCCAAAAACCCAGAATGAGGATGGGAAGAGCGCACTTTTCTTTTCATCATCATTAGTTTTTCTCGAGAAAAAAAGATTCGAAGAGTAATGGTGGACCCCGAAAGAAGAGTGATATTGGCGATGCACCGTAACACCGTGGTTCAGAAGGTTGCCCATTTTGCGGTAGCGATTTTTACGCTACAAACAGATGCAAATGCCGATTGACCCCTTATCCACTCCGGTGAAGACCCATAAAACACACAAAGAAACCCGTGGTCGTATTTTCTTTAAGCAGCCTCCTCGATGTTGCCCTTCTCAGAAACGTAGATACCGTCAAGGAACTGTTTGTGGGTGAACCGTTAGCAAATCCATAATCTTGCTGCTGCCGTCTCCCTTTGTGTTTTCTTGTTCGATCATAACGCACCTTACGGATATCCTTGTTCCGCACTCTGCAGATCTGCTGGATATCGGCGGCGCTCTGCGAGACAGCCTCGAGAGAGTTTCCAGAAAGGATTAGCTCATCCTTCTGGGCCTTGGAAGCCTCGACCTCAACACCAGGCTGCATGACGACTCTCCGGACGAGCTTCTCGCCGACGAAGTTGCGGATCTCGACCTCCCAGTTGCCGGTCTCGTTGTTCTTGTCAAGGTTGACATTGATGGGGAAATGGGCATAGACGTAGCGCATCTTGTATTTGAAGCCCCTGGTGACACCGATGATCAAGTTGTTGATCAAGGTGCGAACGGTGCGGAGAGCGGCAACGTTCTTACGGTTGCCATGGTGGATCTCAAGACCAATCACGCCCTTGGGCTTGACGGAGAAGTTGACGGCGATGTGGCTCAAGTCCTTGGTGAGCTTGCCTGTGCGGTTGGAAAAGAGGTGCACGTTAGATTGCCATAATCCCCCCAATAACCAAACAACTTAGGGAATCTGCTTACCACGGGGGCCCTCGACCGTGACGAGTCTGGACTTGATGGAGACCTTGACTGCAGATTGAACAACCGTCAGCTAACAATCCCTCCTTCTGAATGTCATTTATAATTCCCAAAAACTGCCCGCCGTCTCGCCAGATCGGATTTCGCCAGCATGTTGGCGTTGCCGTCGTATTGCCAAACTCGGAGCGCTTCGATTTCTTAATAGTAGTCGGCGGTCGGTGGATGCATCGGTTTCGTAGATCGCAGCGGTTTCCTCTAGGCATTCTGTTTGCAACATGCAGTACATCAATTAACCACATACCGTTCTCTGGGACCTCGATGGTCTCCTCACTGTGAATGTAGCGCATGGCGACGGTATCTGGGCGTGAGGAGGCTAGATGTGTTGTCTCGTCGTCAAGGTGGACGGAGGTCAGTTGCAAGCCGAAAAAAAACCACGATTTTGGGACCCAGAATAATTCAAGTTGTGCGCCGGGTGAGCCTTGAGCTTTCTTAGGGCAGAAAGTCCAAGCGCCACTGCCATTGGTCAAAACCGCAAAGGCTGGGGGGATGTGGGGTGAAACCTGGCCTGTGCGTTTAGTTCCAACACCCATCCATCAAACGGATGGGACATCACTGCTGCCGCTTCTCGCTCACCACCTGCAGCCATCAGCAATCCTTTGTCCGATGCAACAATTATTGGGGGAAGATTCGATCGAAACCCCAGAACTCTCTAGTTGATGCCAATTGAAGGTCTCTAGAAGCTACAGAGCTGTGTTTGTGAGAGCGGCAACTTACCTGTGTCACTCAGCCAAGGCCCAACCCCTGTGACGGGAGCATTCTTCAGATCTAGCCCTCACTTTCTCATCGGGACCATTGCTTGCTTCATTTCTGGGATGAAGCCATTTTGAGATTGATATCCGGGTGTCCAGGGCGCGTCGTCGGCCGCACTGATCGACGGCGCACCCTCATCGTCGCGGCTGAGTATGCATCGTATTGGTTAAACCGTCACATTGACACTGTTACGGATGTGATAAGTACCACTGATTATCCTCTCTATAAGCTTGCGACCGAGGTCATCAATGAATCTGATGGCGGGTGCTGGAGATCTATGGAAAAACGCAGCAAATGCCCCCTCCTTCCCTCTCCCCCGCTCCAAGAAAAAAAATATGTCGCTGAGCAGCTTTTATGTGTTCTCAAATCGCCTTCACTTGCAATCATCATTGTCACAGGCTTAGTAAAATTTGCCCAAACTGGTTACTTCCCCCCAAGTAGCCACACATCATCTTGTACTAGCCTTGAAGGCATTCCCATTTTTGCACGTGTAAGTCGTAGCCTGCGGAATCCGCGTCATTGGTTGTTTCCATGTGCCACATTGGCCCACTTTCTTACGCAGCGGTAGCTAAAGCACCGCGCGGGCAGCAGTGGGCAGGGACCGCCGCATCAGCAAGGTAGGTAGCTGGGAGCTGATAACCACCACCTACCGCTGACAACCTACTCAACCACTGTCAGTGGCAGCCAAACAACCTACGCCAGGAACGATTGACGAGTCTTGCGCCCTTTTCTATAATACGTCTTCTTTCACCGAACCCCCAAACCTTGAATAAACGTTACATATCACCTACCGACCTTATTCCTCCTTAATTCCAATTGAGGCGTGCACTCCAGCATACGCGCATCTAGTCACAGTCTCAACATCAGCATCCGATCCGCTCACAGCCGCCCTCACATCCACGCCTGTCATGTCTTACTTCTTTGCAACCCCCGTAGACATCGATGTAGTCCTGGAGGATGCCGATGAAAGGTCTATGGTCGATGTCAAGCTCGACAAAAGTCGCCGCGAGAAGGCCCCACTGTACATGGACGGGGAGTCTGTGAAAGGCGCCGTTACCGTACGACCCAAAGATGGCAAGCGTTTGGAGCATACGGGCATCAAAGTGCAGTTTATTGGCACGATAGGTACGATTTATCTCTCAGAGTTAACGTGCTCTTTCGCTTAGGGGCACTCTCTTCTGACCACGTCACTGCCGACGCAGAAATGTTCTTTGATCGAGGCAATCATTACGAGTTCCTGTCGCTCGTGCAGGAGCTCGCGGCGCCAGGCGAGCTGCAACACCCACAAACTTTCGATTTCAACTTCAAGAATGTCGAGAAGCAATACGAGTCGTACAACGGCATCAACGTCAAGCTGCGCTACTTTGTGCGCGTGACCGTCTCGAGGCGCATGGCCGACGTGATCCGTGAAAAGGATATTTGGGTCTACAGTTACAGGATACCCCCCGAGATGAATTCGAGCATCAAGATGGATGTCGGTATTGAGGACTGCCTTCACATTGAGTTCGAGTACAGCAAGAGCAAATACCACCTCAAGGATGTAATCGTCGGGCGAATCTACTTCTTGCTTGTGCGCCTCAAGATCAAGCACATGGAGCTGAGCATTATCCGTCGCGAAACGACGGGAGCGGCCCCGAACCAATATAACGAAAGCGAGACGCTGGTTCGTTTCGAGGTTAGACTTCCCCCCTAGTTTACTGGCGGTTTATTTTTGTGAATTTATTTGCTGATATGTATATTACGCACAGATCATGGATGGCTCGCCATCGAGAGGTGAAACCATACCTATTAGACTGTTCCTGGGAGGGTTTGATCTCACCCCCACATTCCGGGACGTCAACAAGAAGTTCTCTACCAGGTATTACCTTAGTTTGGTACTGATTGACGAAGGTAAGCTTGCTACAGCCATGTAGTTCCTAGGTCTAACCCCCAAGTCGGTGTCTAACTCTGAATCAATAGATGCGCGAAGATACTTCAAGCAGTCGGAGATCATCCTCTATCGTCAAGCACCCGAATTAACAAACGGGCCAGACGGGTTACCAGCCCCCCCTGAGAACAAAATCACCATGGTTCCAGCGTAAATCTTTTTTATAGGGGGTGTATTTACTCTATCGAAGTTGATGCTAGTTGAGAGGAGGAGGGCATGGGGAGAAATGCTGTGTGGGCAAAGCGGTTTTTTATCTTTCATGAGTTAAGCGAATAATGTATGTATGTACAAACTCTTCTGTCGTAATTCCCTTCTTAGCATGGGCACGGCGTTTGGTTCAAAGAAAGGAGCTTGCAATTTTCGCATTTTGTGACAGTTTCAAATTTCCTAGAAACATAGTCAAACCAAAAAAAAAAAAAAAAAAAAAATTAATTCACATTTTAGACAATGTTTTCATGTGTCGTTCTTCGAAAAACAGCTCCACAAATCTTGTCCCTATTTCCCTCGAGAAACCATAACTAACTACCTAGGTACCTGAGCATGGTGTAAGAGACAGCCACAACCAACGTTACAGAATTGAGGTTATCTTTACACGTCTGGCTTGTGCCTGGCTACAATCAAATACTAATGAACCATTTTACATCGACAAATCGTTACAAAAAAGAAAAAAAGTTACTCCTTTTCAGCTTGCCCTCCACCCGCCCTTCCCCTTAAACTGTTTTATTAACACCGTTCTCTTTGCTGCTACCCTCCCGCATCCATTTGTAAAACCAGAGCTCTCATCAATTCAAATCCATCAGATCATCATCCCCACCAGTAATAGCAAACTGATTATTCTGGATAGCCACGATCCTGTCCAGCTCGGACTGGTATTCTTGGCGCAGATCAGCGAGCGTCAGCAGCTTCCTCGGCGCCAAAGTCTGACCGAGCCTCGAGCTGTGCACCTTCATCTTGGCTTCCAGCTCCGCGTCCTCGTCCTTTGTGGGTGCCGCCGCCACGGCCGCGTAGGTACCGCTCTCTGCATCGAGCTTCTTCATCAGCTCGTCAAGGGTGCCTTCCATATCATCCCCATCAGGTTTCTTGTCGTCTTTTGCGTCGTCCTCCCTCTGCTCTGGGGCGACTACGTCTTCAAGGATCCAAGCCTCCTTGGGGGATACGCAGCTTAGCGCATTGATGAGCAGTAGATACTGGCGCGTAACCTGAGTATCTAACGCATCATCGCCTGCACTGCCGAGTTTGTCGCCTTCCCCTGCAAGACGGAGCTTCTGTAGCCTGTCGAGAAGGATGGCTGCGCCGCCACGGTAGTCGTTGTGGCTGATTCGCCACGCGTAAAGGATCTGGTGGTATGGGACGCCACCGAGCACGTCCCGGATTGTTCTGCACTTCTCGAGCAAAATATCGTCTACCTTGCTTTGGAGACCAGAAAATGGCAAGCTGATGAGTTCTCTGTTCTGCCCGGATTCGCACATCTTTTCTACCAGTTTGCGGAGGTAGGATTTTTGTAGAGCTTCGTCCTGCATTGACAACAGGGCGGAATGGGCCTGCTCGAAGTGGGAGATTGCCGCAGAGGCAGTGAAGAGACGACTGAGCATCTCCGTCTTGATGCTTCCTGCGTCTTGGGCGGCGGTTTGGACGAACTGCAAGGCGAGGCGCGCAAACTCCGTAACGTACGAATAGGCCTTGTGCTTCTCGTAGAGATTTACAATGTGAGAGTAGTAGTTTGGAAGCCCGCTATTAAGAAGATTCCACTCTGTGTCGTCGAGAAGACCGGCGCTGTGGCGGTCCGAGTGTTTGAGGGTGACACTCAGACCGATGGCTGCGCGGCGGAAGTAAAATGATGCCGTGTCGTAGTCCCTGAGTGCCAGGAAGACGCGTCCTTGGATGTATATCGAGAATGGATCCTGATCGGCGAATGGGTTTAGCTCTAGTGCGAGGTCGGGCCGGTCCTCCTTCAGAAGCCAGCATTGGACCAGCCAGGTCTGCAGCATGGTCGTGCTGCCTGGAGCGCAGATGTCGAGTACGTAATCGGTGATGCTTGACAGGAGAGGCTCGTCGTGGTTGTCTGGCATGCCGAAGAGGTGGCCAGCGATCCCCTCGAGGGCCGTCACTGTGTAAACCTCCTCTTGTCCACGCTTGGCTGCCACCGGTGAAGCGGCACCAGAAACTATTGTCTTTGATGCTGGAATGCTGAGCTCTGTCTTGGTCATCCACCTAATGTGCTCAAGTCTTTGCAATGCTTCGATCAGCCGTCTAAACACCGCCCCTACGTCGAAACGCGAGTGCAGGGGGCTCTCTTCCTCGCTTTCAATATCAAATTCCATGTGAACGAGAAGGATAAGTTGGCTGAAGAGAATTTGCCAGTGCAGCTCGACGGTCTCCTGAACACTACGCACCACAACTTTTCGCCCAAATCCAGTAAACGCTTCTCTGAGCTCTTGTGAATTCGCCTCGCTCGTGGAATTGATCAGATCGAAAAGGTCTTCATAGAGTCTAGAGCTGACCATTTGGTAATTTTGCCCAAGAGTCTCCATAACTTGAGCGACATCGTCCTCTCCAACTTGAGGCCAAAACCCGGCTCGATCCAGGAATAGCTGCATTCGCTCGCTGTCGGATCGTGGCGAGTTTTCATACAACTCGGCTCTCAACGCAGCTCTGCTCAGCTGAGTCATGCTGTCTGTAAAGCTGTCCAAAAACGTCAATCCGGCAGATACGAGTGTTGCGACCTCTTGGTCCTTCTTCTCGGGATCCTGCAGGTTGTGGTAAACACGATCCAAGTCGCTGCACTGCCTCACGGCAGCAAGGGTATCGGCGCACGCAGTCCAGATCATACCCTTCTCGGTATCATAGACTAAGGATAGGGCCTCGCCGCGCTGCTTATCAAGCTCGAGCAGAAGACGCCAGAACCTTACCCATTGAATCTCACTTGTGCCTCTGAACTGCTCGTAGTCTGGAACACCCGCCGAAGTTCGGTTAAGGGCCGCGGTTGACCCAAGAACCGAGCAGATGGATTCTGCGATGCTCTTGCCAGCTCTCGAGGAAGCATCCTTATAGGTGCCCAAGCCCTTCTCATAAACGGCCAGTGCTGTCTCAAGGGTTGACTTGGAAAAGCGACCGGGGGCGAAGATGAGATCCAGCCATTTCTCGGTCGAGTCGACAGAACTCCAGGGGCCCGAAGTTTCAACTGTCGGCACCGTATTGTCGATATATACCGTCTTCCATCCATCCTCGAACGGGTTTGCGGTATTCCGTGGGTGTAGTTGTAGCCTGTGAACACGATAGCTCGTGTTGTTCTTCCACAATGTCCAGATTTCTGGCCCCTCCGTCTGTGCGATTACAAAGTCGGCCAGAGTCCATACATCCATCGAGGAAGGGCTGGGTGGTACCAGATGGGAGTTAGGGAAGCAGTCCGCGACGTGAATGGAGCCTTGGTCGTTAGCCTTAACTTTCCAGAACTTGAACTCGCCGGCCCCGACAGGTGAGAACGTCGCCACCAGGCGCTGGCCCGGGACTTTAGCGTCCAGTATCCGTATGAGATTCGCCTGTCCAGGGTCGATGTTCCACCTCAGACCCTCCTGAGGATCCCTGTGAGTGTTGTTCAATATGTCGCCAGTGTATAGGATCTGACCGGTCCGTACGTCCCAGACTCTCATTCTGTGGTCGACGCAGATCGTAAAGAGAAAGTTGGTGTTTGGGAGGCCCATAGTAGTAACGGCGGTTGACAGGGCAGCTGTCAGTTCCATGTTGATCTTGTCGTAACGGACGGTCGGGTTGCGCTGGAACGGTACAAGCCCCCGTAGACTCTGTCCCCAGCCTGCGACGTTGTATATAGTCTCCCTCCATGGGGCCCCATGCGATGCTATGAGAGGCAAGTCAGCTTACCAAGTCTAACGAGACCAATACGAGCCAAAACGGTAACCTACAGTCTTGCACCTTGTTCTTGTCGAACTTCAGGATGCCGCCATCATGCATGGTGACAATTAACTGATCCGAACTGACAACAGCGAGACGGTGTGGGTGCTTGAAGCCGAATCCTGGCGGCGAATATGACCTGCACACATCTCCAAGCCCTCCGTCTGTTGCCGTTCTCTTTCGGAAGTGATCAGGGCGGAGCGTGATGGAATAGAGTTGGTTCGACTGATCGACTACAAATACACATAACGCATCGGTGTCCTTGGGGTCGGCAAAGCCAATGCACGAGCTGTGGATTGGGGAAGGGAACTGGAGGTTCAGGATCAATGGCGCATCGGCATCGTGTTGCTGGTGTTTACAGACGTCGGCGGCGCGAAGGCTGAGAACTGTGCCATTTTCGAGGACTCGCCATAGAATCGATCTTGGCGAGTTATGATGTTTTCGGTGGTAGATAGATGAAGCAGCTGCGAGGTTTTTTAATCGGTATGTCTTCTCGTCGGCGGCGGCTGTTCGGTTTGCGATTGAGCTTGAGCGTCCATAGGCGCTTTGGGGTGCGACACGGAGCTGCACAACTGACGAGGGCGATGAGGGCTCCAAATTTAGCCGCGCCTCCTTGTAGACAATCTCGAAGTTGCGCAAAGTCATCTTGTCTCCATATGTTATTCCTGCTGAAATTTATCGACGACCAATCGACGCTATGTGACGGTGTTGTCGCGGTTTGAGGTGTCGATTGGGGACGCGATTCTTGAGCTTTGGGGGGCAGAATTCTGGCCGCTTTTGCCAAGTCAGGGAAGCTCTAAACAAAAATGCCTTGGCAAAAATTTGGAGGGCCCGAGCTTTGCTGCTGCTGCTGAGTGCACCGATAAGACAACCACACAGTGCTGGAGATAAGAATTGCATCTTTGAATCATAAAAATAAAATAAAATAGGAAGAGCTGCAATAAAATTGTTGCTAAAGTACAAAGCCCGTTAAGTAATGCCCTGGTATAGATAAATGCACACCATCTTTAACGCCATACATCCCACATGGGTCTTGATCCATTTCCATCTCCAGAACAAATCATTATACCTCATAATTACTCCGTACCAATCCCGCAATTCCTCACAGCCAGCCATTATTATCCTAGGTATGCAAATCTTCATACCCGACCCATCCTATCTCAATCCTTCTCCGTGTCCTTTGGTGCCGGATCAATAATGCCCTCCTCTGAAATGGCGAACAGGCAATCGCTCTCTGGCAAGCAGGGGCTATCGTAAATCTTTGCTATTCTGGTTTCGGCCCTGCCTTTTTTCAGGCTGATGCGCGTCGTGCTGGCGTGAGCAATGATGTTACCGCCGATTGGTTTCTTCGGGTCTGGGTTAAACATGGCGGACGGACCGCCATCAACCTGTGCCACTACCTGGTTGGTGATGACGACGGCGATACCAAACTCGTCAGCCAGTCGCTGGAGAGTTCGCATGAATTTGGCGAGATGTGTTTGTCGGGAGCTCAGCTCACCGCGGCCGAGAAAATCCGTTCGATATAAAGCGGTGGCCGAGTCGACAATCAGTAAACTGAAGCGAGTCTCGCACATCATCGCGGCCGCTTGGTTGAGTAATTGGAGCTGATGATCCGAGTTGTAAGCTCGGGCATACGCAACATTATCAAGGACTTCTTCGCCCGAGAGGCCGTAGCGGTTGGCTACTGCGAGAAGCCGCACCGGTCGGAAGGTACCCTCAGTGTCAATATACATGCATTTGCCCTCCCCGCCACCCATATCGAATGGCAACTGGCATGTTACTGCCAGGGTGTGGCAGATCTGAGATTTTCCGGTTCTGAATTCGCCAAATATTTCGGTAACACTCCCGGTCTCGACTCCACCAGCCAACAAGGTATCAAGGTTCTTGGACCCTGTGGTTATCGAGATAAGCTCACTGCGGCGTTGGTGCATTTCGGTTGCAGTGGTGAACCCCATCGGCACAAGTTTCGAAGCCTCAGCAAGAATTTTGCCCGCCTTGATTTCCGATATCCCTTTGATCTGTTCAAGGACTCGTCGAGGTGTGTAAGCCACAGACTCGACAGTGTTGTAGCCTCCATCAACAATTAGTTGGATGTCGCGCTTTGTGAGTCCGGCAATGCCCTAGGTAAATGATGCCGTGAGCCTTCCCACTCCATGATGGGTGATATCCTCTTCAAAACTTACCTCCAATGCGCTGAGTGGCGTGGGCGCGCCAGGATTTGGCTGCCCGCCATCATCCATTGCCGATTCATCGTAGTCTTCGTGGTTTGACATATTGAATTATCAAAGGTATCGAGAAGAAGGAACCGTTCCCAGTCTTTTTCGACAAAGACGGTGGAAGGAGGAGAAAATCGGGAATGTGAAAATTTCCGGTTTGAGACGCGGACTAAATTTGTTGACAGAGGCAAAAAGGTGGTGGGCGTGGACCGCGTCTAGCTTTGAGAAAGTCTAACGCGGAAACCCGTGACCACTTCCAGCAAAGTTCAACCAGCAAAGCCCGACCCCGCAGTTGGCTGAGTCCCACTCGCTGAGTTGGGGATGTTGCCTAGGATTGTGGACACTCGGCCCCAAAGCCAGCAGCCGACTGCCCCCCCTGTCCCTTTTCCCCCCGGCTGTCAACAATAGTGCTCTGCATCACGGCTTGTTTTTATTATTCCTAGAGCAGACCACGGATTCACATTCGCAGCCAACATAGGCATATAATAGTGGGGAACGCGGGGCGTCCCGTCTTTTGAAAATCACGACTTTCCGTCACTGATAGAACCTTGATCTTACCACCATCGGTTCATTTACCCTTGTCCTCGGCATTGAGCGATTCGCATCAGGATCAAGACTTGAATAATTTTGAAGCAATGGCAGCCTCATCAGTCCTACGCCGGGCTTTGCTCTACGGTTAATCTCCCCTGGACCTCCATTTTCGATCTAATCCGAACGCTTACACGCAGCAGTTCCATCTTCTTCCCAAAAGATGCTGGCCAAATCACTTACACTTACATCCGATAACATTACCTATGATCTTGAGGACAGCGTTACGCCCGGTCTCAAACCATCTGCTCGCTCATTACTAAAATCACATCTCCAGTCTCTTGACAAGAGGCCTCCCTCCGTAGGGGAGCTCGCAGTTCGCATTAACGCAGTATCGTCTTCTTTCGCCAAAGATGATCTCATCACGCTAGCTGCATTACCGAACCTTGATGCCATTGTTGTCCCAAAGGTCAACTCGGCTTCAGACTTGAAGTTTGTAACGGACATCATTCGCCACGTAGCCCCTTCGAGGAAGCCGATTCGTCTCATAGCGCTTATTGAGTCGGCCCGCGCAGTGATGGACCTGCGTGAAATCTGCTCTTCATTGGATGCAAGCCCCTATCTTGATGGTTTGATCTTCGCAGCAGAGGACTTTGCCCTAGATCTTTCTCTGACTCGCACTCCATCTCTTACCGAGTTTCTCTACGCCCGCAGTGCCATCGCCACAGCGGCTAGGGCGTTTAATCTTTCTAGTACAATCGACTTGGTATGTACTTCGTACAAGGGCGAGGAGGGCCTCAAGAGACTAGAGGAGGAATGCCAGAATGGAAAAGAAATAGGGTTTAATGGGAAACGTAAGTCCTCATATGTTGCCGGATTGACTATCATGGACACCTGACAGAACCACGCACAGAATGCATTCACCCTAGTCAAGTGGAGTTAGTCCAACGTCTGTTTGGGCCGGAACTGCACGAAGTTGAGTGGGCGGTACGAGTCATCATCGCCGATGAGAAGGCTTCCGCTGCCGGCCGTGGAGCGTGGACCTTGGATGGCAAAATGATTGATGCTCCCGTAGTAGGGAAGGCGCGTGCGATCCTTAGCAAGGCAGAAAGATGTGGATGCGATGTCAAAAAACTCCAGAGCAAGTGGCACGATCAAGAGCCTGAGTAGCTCGCTTCTTGAGAACAGAGTGTATACCTACCTAGGTATGGCCTAGTGATCCATGAAACAGCGTGGCAGCAATGCTTCGGCCACCTGAACATTTCGAGGTCCATCAACAGAAGTTGAGACTTGCCTGACACCCGATCCTCTCAGGTTGTCCAGTGCCAGAGCATCCAATGGAACAGATGTCAGGTTGTGGAGATCTCCTTGATGGAGTGGAAGGAGCCATCAACAGCCGGGGAAGAACGACCGGTGAAGGGCAAAGATCAAAGATTTCATGGATCATGATCAATTTCACACCTGCCACAAAGAAAATTCCATGCTCTTTTCAATTCTGCTCCACCCCCCCCCTCCCCCATCAACCGTTCGGACATCAGTGCTGGATCCTAAACCAGTCAAGCACAAATCATGCAGCCATCACCTAAACCTCATATTCCCGATTCGTTCTATGTTCCTTCTATCCTTGCTGTCGATCAAGCGTTTTCTCCCATCTTCTCTCCCATTTCATCACCGTGGTCTGTTCGATAGATATTCGGTTGCATCAGAGTCTGTGCGTGCCTCCGCCAGATGAAGAACTATTATTGACAGTTACGGTTAAACGTGCCCCCGTCCCAATGGCGTGTTCGCTCCCGAAACACTGCAGTTTAATATGTTAAGCTAACACTCGCTCGAGGGTGCCGGCGTAAACTCCGCCATGTTTATCAAGCCAAAAGGCGGACGACGGGGAAGACTATCCCAGCTCGACTGCCGAGACCGGCAACGAAGACCTTGAAAAGACATGTCCTTGCACCCGAAAGGAATGCATGTCAAATATGCGCCCAGTCATGAGCGAGACCAGAGCCAACCAGTGGGAAGCGCCGCCGAAGTGGGACAAACCGTTTGATGTCTCGCCTTGTCCATTTTAGTTCAACCGCAGGGAATCTGCAGCTCCGTGAGCGCTGGGGCTCTCTCTTTTCATGTGTAGCCCTTGAAGCCAGGACAACCGCATCACTGAGACCTGGGGCTCGCCAGTCACCTGTGTTTCAATCGACAAGACCCGATCATCGGCAACCAAAGCTACCTAGCTTGTCATCCCTAATTATGCAACCCCGCCGGATTGAGCTTGGAGCTTGGGCCAAATTCGGTCAGAAACCTGGTGGATACTACACGGCTAATAGGGTGATCGACAGCGGGAATATGAAAGTAGAAATCGCCTTGGATGTCGATGGCTCAATGCCCCGACAGAAAAAGCCAAGCCTAGTTGCAGCGGAACATATTGTGTGTCGAGACCTTCTTGGCAGGATGATGCCAATATCACACCCGAATACGCAGTCCCGACGGCTCCGTTTCTCAGGCGGACCCTAGTGTTTTCATCGCCATAGTTTTTCCATCATTGAACTGGACTCTAAGCAGCCTCGCCCTGCGATCACATGATAATGCCAAACATGTGGAACGGCACCTCCCAGTATTTCCCAGCGGACGCCTTCGCATATTTTCTTGTCGAGATCGACTGTTGGGATCAGCCTCTGGATCGCCCAGGGAGCAGCTCTATGAGGTTGTATTCGGTGCTTGAGAAGGCACGTGGGCAGCACACGATCGAGCACAACTACACTAGTGCACATGAACATCTGCTTTGCGATGTGCAAGCACAGCAACTGGAAACAGCAAGCAGGCGCATTTTAAGGTAGTTTCATGTTCTGTTCAAGTTGAACCCCTCGATGAGAGTGCTCTGGGGTTTCGCATGTCGTTGGGACATTCAACCATGTTTCATGCTGATGTCCACTTTCCTTCTACGGTCGATACTCCTGCGCCTAGTCGATCCTAGCCCCGGGGGATCTTCAAATGGAAAATCAAATGCTGCTTCACCAAGGGACGATGCACATGATCTGGTTGCATGTTAGAGCTTAAGTCGTCGACGCATCAAGTCGAGACGATATTGTTGTCAAAGCTACACTTTTCGTATACTTTGGTGTTTTATGGAGGGATAACAGGGGCGGTCTTTGTCTGCCGGGATCAGTGTTTATCAATGCTGGAGCAAAGCCGAATGCAGTGGTCCACAGGCCGTGCTCCACAACCAAGCAGGGGGGGCATTTCGGCCCCGTTTCCAGCTCACGCTCATCAAGCTTCAGTCTTTCTCGATGGGGACCGGGAACTACACTCTCCAGACCCCTTCACAGTTTTCGGGCTCGACAAAAGGGATGGTGCTGCATAATTAAGTCGCATATTTGCCAATGCCGGCAAAATCATCACCATGCCCTAAGAATAGCGCTGTCTGTTAACACGGTCAGGGCCTTCCCCAGAGACAACAGCTTGGTGAAAACCTGGATCACAGCTCCTGGGTATCCTTGATACCCAGATCTATACGCAGCTGGGAAAGGCAAGAAAGGCAACGGGCTCGGGTGGACTCAGATGAACCACGGGCAAACAAGGATGACGGGAATCAAAACTGTTTGCTATTGAAAGGGCCAGCCAGGGAGCGAGAACCAGGACTCAATACCAAGCTAGCACAACTGCAACATGACCAGGGGGTAGCAGTAACAATAGGGTGGGGTTTGGCAGTCCTCTGATCTGAGGTGTTGACCTGGAACCAAGGATCTCTCAACTAACCGCTGACCAATTTCCATCAAGGAGACTCTTGGTATAACGGCGACGAGGCATTCAAATGGTTCCAGAGCTTTCCTGTGGCAAGTCCCAGGCTTTGCATTTTGCCCATGCGACAGACAAGCCCCAGGTTTCCAATGTCGTGATGGGGTTGCGAGTCTTTTTTTTTTTTTTTTTGGTCCGTTTGATGCTTGTCTCCATGTCGCCATCATCATGCCTGTCGAAACATTTGATCGGCCCAAGCAAGAGAAACCTGCGTGACAGCGACCGAGGTCGGCTTGGGATGCGAGAGATCGCGGGCCTCGCGTCTATGCCATGGACCCAGTCAGGAGTCATATCCGGGTCTTTTCCCCAGGAATAAAGGTACTGACATATAAGACGGGTAACATCGAGTTACTCTCAGCGGCTGGTCCATTCTTGCCTGCTTGCTGATGCTGCTGCTCACCCAAGTGCCAAACTGCCCACCAACCAACTGGAACCGCCCATAGGACACTGCCTTGGAGAACCCTTGACCCTTACCACATAACACAGCTTCGCTAACACCCCACCGTTTCCTGACCAGTCTCGGTCCTCGACTCTACCATCCTTTCGCCAGGCCCTCGCTTGGGGAGAGGCTGCAATTTTATCAAAAGGAGACTCCTTCCCCCGGCTGAAGTCGTCGAGCCACTTGTCTCGCAACAACTCCGGACCCTCAACCGGATAAGAGGAGATCTTGCACCCATCTTTGGACAGTACGACACCCCCTCTCTCAGTCATCCATCTTGTTTGAGACAGACCAAGCACCAGTGCTAGCCCAAAAACACCCCGCTTCTGTTCAGCAAGAAACTCATCTTGCTCGTCCTTTGCGGGCTTTCTCTTTTAAACAGGCAAACCACTTCGACTCCGGAAATATCATCTCCTGCTTTTTCCATCCTTCGAAAAAGTATACTGATACTTCTTCTATCTTTCCAAACCCGGCGCTTGTCATCTTGGCGACGTCACTTTGACCTTTTGTGTAGGAGATCAAATTGGAAAATCAGACACAATGTCCAAGTTATTCATTGGGTAAGATTTGAATGAAGATGGAGAAGACTAATAAACTGTGTCTTTTACCGCAGCCTCTACCCATATAACACCTCCCTACACATTCGAATGGCGACTAACCAATACGATGTAGCGGCCTTGCATGGCACACCGAGGAAGAAACGTTGAGACAGAAGTTTGAAGAATTTGGAGTGGTGGAAGAAGCAGTATGTTTTAGTGCGCTTTCATTTTGTTGATCGTCATCTGTGATCCCCTTGCTCTCAACAGTCGTCCCTCCACCATATCCAAAACAGGGCGCCATCAATGACGTGCGACCCGGAGTGAGATGCCAACTCTAACTTTGCTTGCGCACTTGCAGGTGGTTGTCAAGGATCGCGAGACTAGGCGTAGCCGCGGTTTTGGGTTCGTTAGATACACCAATGAAGACGATGCGCAGAAGGCCATATCTGCCATGAACAACATTGAGTGCGTTTACCCTCCTGTCTTCATGGACTCCACTGGCAGGAGCACTAATCGTGAATGCAGGTTCGATGGTCGAACGATTCGCGTAGACAAGGCCTCAGACACTGGTCCTCGGGGTGGTGGCGGTCGGGGAGGCCCCGGTGGCTATGGCCGGGGAGCACAGCAATGGGCCCCCGTCGGCTCCCCGATGCAAGGCATCGCTTACGGCGCACCTCAGCAAGGATACGGAATGCCGCCGAATCCCTATGTCCAACCCTACGGGCGCGGATACCCGCACCCTGGGCCGGCAGGATATGCTCCTCCTCCGCCACAACAAGGTAAGATATTACTCTAAGAAAGAAAGAAAGAAAGAGAGGAGAACCTGTCACTGACAAAGTTCAAATAATCTAGGCTGGTATGGATATGACCCCTCCCAGCAAGGAGCACAACACATCCAGCCTCATCAGCCACCTACTCAGGGCCAGGGCGGATATTAGGAGCTTTCCGGTTCTCTGTCGTCCAGGGATGGCTGGAAAACATGTGTCGCCGCAGTCGAGTACCCGCTGTACGATCAGACTCCGTCTCTGCAAGATACCCCATGTCCTTGCGCGCTCATTTCAATTTTTTTTCAAAAAAAATTTTATTAATTTTTTTTTTTTTTTTTGGGTTATTTTGTTTTTGGCCTGATCTCCATATCAGATCTGAAGAGAGGCACCTGGCACCTTGGCCATGGCTGATCTTTCCTGTAACTGATATCTGAGTCTCCGGTATATTCCAGATCAATTTTCTCTGGGACCAAGCAGGCTTATTGGTTATTTTTGGCTTCTCTCTCTTTTTTTCGGTATTGTCTTTATGTCCTGTTTTCTTATATGTGCGCTTTGTTCTTCAATTTGGCTTTGTTTAGGGGAGAAAAAGATGTTGGAATTGCTGGCATGTTTCCTTTCTTTTTTCTTTTTGGTGTCGTTTCGTTGTCGTTCCTCGTGTGATCTAATGATGGCAAGGCCGCAATATTGGGTGAAGGTTGTCTTCTGATTCATGACAAGGGGTGCCCTCGGGTTGTGTCGATTGTACAGAAATTGGGTAAACAAAAAACCAGGGGCTAGTAGTGGTCAAAGGATCCAGACAGAAAGGCATTTTGTTGCCAATCCATCGTCAATACGTTGAACGGAAGGGCAAGAGAGGGGTAAAAGGGGAAAACTCATAGCTGCGCCTCTTCTTGACTTTCATTTTTTTTTTCCTTTCTTGGCTGCGGTACTTCATCATGAAGCCTTTTCTGTCTCTTCCTGCTCGTCTACACTGCTGACTTTATGGAAGCCATGATGATGATGATGATGATGAAGTGACTCGAGACCCGGGCTGACATTGACAGGAGATTGCGCACGCAGGATTTCTATGTCAGCCTGGATCTTCCCTTCCTCCCGAACAGCCACAGCCCGAACCCGATTGGACAAATCGGTAACGTGCTCGTCGCCGCTCTCCGAACTTAAAAGGTCGAGTGCTTTCTCAAGCCCCCAGAGATAATCCCGGTTCAGCCCGCTCGGCCCTTCACTGCGGTAGATGTGCTCGGCGAGCTCCTGAGGGTCCTGGGGCCCCACGAACTGCTCGTTATCGGGTGTACCGATGTAAACCAGCGTTTTGATGTGACCCTCGGAAGTGCCGGGCAAGAGGGATGCATCGACGTCGGGGGCGGGATGAAAGGGGGTATAGTGAATGGTGTACCCATTGATCTCGCGTATGTCGAGGTACTCCTTCACCTCGGCGACGCGCTCGGGGATGATCCGGTAGGCGACGCCCCAGACTTTATCGGGTGCCGAATCGTGATGATCGGTCAGTTGCTCCCAGTATGAGCGCGATATGAGAGTCACGACACGGCCTGGAGCCTCGGGAGTTCCTCTATGATCCTGGCTGTTGATTGATAACAAGAAAAGTCAACAACAGAAAAAAGCGAAACAAGAAAAAGGTTGAGAATAAAATATGCCCGGATATGGAGGAGTCAAACGCCATGGTGGGCTTCGTGCTTGAGGTATATATGAGGGGAGCAGGTAGAGGGATATGGTTGGGATGACGTTGCTCGTCTCGGCCCGGCCTTTCACCCCTTTTCTCGTCTTCAAAAATAACAACAAGAGAGCTTGGACCACGGGAGTTGGCGGTTGGGAGGCTGAGATAGATACCTTGCCTATAGGATGGGTTAGCTATGGTAGGTGGCCCGGGCGATGTGATTGTAAGGGTCGCAATGGAAGCCGGCAGAAAGCAGAGAAGCACGATAAACGAACGGCTGCCACGGCAGAAGGCGAAAGCTTGTTAAAATGGGAGAAAGGAAAAGAGGCGAGGTGAGGCGAGGCGAGGCGAGGAGGGGGAGGAGAGGGAACGCGGCAGGGTTGCAGAGCAACAACTTACTTGCCAAAATCTTCGCACATAGCCTGTCACCCAGCCTGGTATTCTTCTATCTTGGCAAAAGGTTAGTTCTCCTCGTTACCTAGCGTTTTAGACGAACCACAGGATGGATGGGGAAGGTAGAGAAGAGAGATTTGGGTCAGGGCGTGTGGCTTGAGGTCGAGATCTTCAAATGGGGAATCTTGGGTCGGTTATTACCAAAGTGCGGCGGCGGTTTCCAGATTAAGCTTCTGTTAACGAGTAATCATTCAATTTCGTCATTAGTTATGATTTTTTCCTCTTGGTGATCTTCCCGGACATTTTTCTGATCCCTTACCCGTAACCAAACAACCAGAACTCCCCTTCGTCAGGGAGAGGGCAGTCGGTGGCTGACATTGTTTTCCGGGTGAGCCGGAAAAAGTATAACTATGCTGCAAACACAAACGAAGAGTGAATTGTCAAGGGGGGGGGGGGGAAAGGAAGAAAAGGAATTGACAGAGCGGATGTTCGGATCACACAGCTCCCACCTCAACGAGAGGTTTGATGTGCTTGCCCGGGTTTAAGCGAAGGGGATGAGCGAAGCCGAACTTGGATCCAGCACACAGACACAGTCTCACAAACGTTGGATTGCACCCACTCTGCGTACGAGCTCATCGATTGGAATAAAACCGTTATGGAGACTGAAACCACTTGAAAAAGCTGATGGTACTTATTACATAAGTATGCAGCGCTATTATTTCGAGTGGATCGTCCCCGAGGAGTTAGTACTTCTTTGTTTACCATTTCGAACCGAACACAAAAACCTCCGAGGTGGCTC
This sequence comes from Cladorrhinum samala, assembly GCA_033576145.1. Taxonomy (NCBI): domain Eukaryota; kingdom Fungi; phylum Ascomycota; class Sordariomycetes; order Sordariales; family Podosporaceae; genus Cladorrhinum; species Cladorrhinum samala. Next base: position 3,229 of record MU865192.1, on the reverse strand, counting down.
AAGCCAAGCCTACTTCTCTGATATTTGGTATATCGAAAACTGCGTTACGTGAGATGCCTGCAAACTGAGCGCCTCAATACTTGCAAAAGACCTCGCAGCAGTTCCCCGGCGACATGACCAACTCATGATTACATTTTGCTGCCCAACAACACCCAAAGACAAGACAGACGCAGAAAAACCCCCATTTATCAACACTCGCCTGTGATTATGCTGAAACCCGGAATTGATCCGAATATCAAAAAACCCATCTCTCACAGCAAAAAGTCGGCTGCTCAGTCATCAGCCAGCAAGATGGGGGGAGGGATGATGAGTAGGTAAGTCCCGTCCTGACCGGTGCGCTACTGCACGTAAAGTTCTAGTGATGAGCCCCTGTGACGCACAGGCCGCACGCCATCTGGATCAAGTGCACCCAGGAAGCGGCACGCGCTGCGGCGCCCGTGAGGGAAGGTGGTGAAGGCGGGACGCAATTTCAGGCTAACAGTCGAGGTCGGAATACTCGTACCCGATTGTATGTATGTACAGTACAAAGGATACGCAACTGACAGATTGTATTCGCAAAGCTGACTTTTAGAAGAATCCGAGTCTCCCAGTTGGGGTTGGTCGGTAAGGTAAAACTCCTCCTCAACCGTCATAGCCCCCTTACCAAGCCGGAACTGGACCCGTCTCAACGAAACAACACTGGAGAAGGGGCTGTTGCCAACAGCGCCAAGGCGGCGGATGTCAACCTGGAAGGGATTTCTTCAGAAGCTGCCCTGGGCTGTCCATTCGGTATCGTTACGAAGTTTCCTGCGTATTATTCATATAATAAGGTATTTATACAAGCAGGCAGCTTTGTTCCTTCGTGGAACGAATCGAATAACGGAAATTGTAATCCATGAATACAATACCTATAAGATACCCTGACCCGTATTCTCCAGTTTCTTCGAACCTAGCCTAGGTAGACATGGAACCGTTCCATATTGTGGAACAGCACAGCAGCAGCAAACCCTGTTGTTAGGTCCCCAGAACTGCGGCTGAGTCGACTCCTACCAGAGTTACGAAGTACTTTAACTGCCCTACGGCCCCTCACACACCCCTCAGGTCGCAGACAAACCCCACGCAAGAGAGAGACTCGCACCACCCTTGAACCTGACACACTCAAGAAAACAAAGACGGACGATCGCGCATCTAATCGCCTGTCGCATCCAACATCGCCCTTGCAAAGATGGCTTACAATAGGTCCTACAACCCGGACGAGCTTCCAAGGTGAGTGATAGTCTTTGTGATTCCTGTGAGGTTTTGCGCATGCGCAATGCAACTGCGCGCAAGCAAGCAGTTGAAGCAGTAGGGGAACCCCACCATCACCAACACCACCAACCTATCTTTGGAACCAACATCAATCCTCCAAAACCCTCCCCTCGTTTCCTTTTTGCCGCGCGTCCTTTTAGTTAGCAACTCATACGCTTTTGCAAGTTTTTTGCACTAACACCCACTGCTCCATTTCAGATTTGCCGAGCCAGAACAAGTAAGTCTGACCTCTCGTTAGCATCCTCCAAGGGTGGTGGTGTCGCTTTGACACATTCCCAGTCTCAGAAACTCGATGGGAAGGCTAAACAAGGCACCGCCCTCCATCTAGAAAGGTCCAAAATCCCCCACAATCGGCCACCATCCTCCCCCGTCCTCGCGATATGAGAACAAGCCACCCCCGCCTCGCCCCCTCGAACACAGGAGCAATACCTACGATCGGTACGGCGCCGACCACGAACGACTCTCTCCAAGACACGCCCCGCCCCCTGAACGGTACGGCATGAGCCCCCCGCCGACTGCGTCCTCTTCGCACAGGCCGTCTCAGCAGACGCGCCCCCCGGCGAGCTCTCGTCCCCCTCCGAGCCCTGCTCCGCGCGATGGAGCCGCCGATCCTACCTTGTTACCCCTCTTCCGTGCCGTGGATAAGGATGGTGAGCATATCCCTTCCCCTCCTCTCTCCGGTTTATATGTATATATACTAACATTTCAAATCAAAGGTACCGGCCAGCTCTCGGAGAAAGAACTCTCCGCCGCGCTAGTCAACGGCGACTGGACGGCCTTCGACCCGCAGACGGTGCGCATGATGATCCGCATGTTCGACAGCGACCGGAGCGGCACTATTGGGTTCGAGGAGTTTTGCGGGCTCTGGTCGTTCCTGGCCTCGTGGCGCACGCTGTTTGACCGGTTCGACGCGGACCGGTCGGGCAACATTTCGTTGGATGAGTTCACCAACGCCCTGGTGGCGTTCAGGTACCGCCTGAGCGATCGGTTCGTCGAGATTCTGTTCAAGACTTATGACAAGCGGGGAGAAGGCGTCATGAGCTTTGATTTGTTCGTGCAGGCCTGTATTAGTTTGAAGAGGATGACGGATGTGTTCAAGAAGTATGACGAGGATCGGGACGGATATATTACGTTGAGTTTTGAGGATTTCTTGACGGAGATTTTGAGGCAGATGAGGTAAAACACTCAACAGGGCGAGAATCTTTGGGGAAGAGGAAGAGAGAGAGAAAACCGGGGGGGGGGGGGCGGCGGGAGAGACAGGGAGAGAGAGAGGAAGGAAAGGGTGGGTATGATGGATGTGATTTCGGTCTCATTTTCTTCTGGGACGGATTTTCTGTTTCTTTTTTTCTCTTCTTGTTACAGTACGCGCATTGCCCGTTATATCCTTGATGATAGATAATTCTCATTTTGGCAGGGGTCAATTTTTGTTTACTTCTTTCTCAACCCCCCCCCCCCCCCAAACAACGCCCCCAAAGCTCTGAGGCGTTAAATTGTTTACGGTTAGCTTTTTTTTTTAAATCAAGCATTCAAAGAAAGTTTAGAAACAACAACGCATGGTAATATTTGGGCGAGGTTTAATGATACCCTGGTTAATCTTTTTTCCATCATAAACCTCATGATGTTTTTGGACATATATAAATACGTCCTTGGTGGTGAATCAATTTATCTTGGAGTAAGTAGGTACCCCTCGTCGATCGGTCTTAACTGTCTTATTTAGAAAGACTCTAATCCGTGAATGTAACTCCAAAGATTGGTCCGGTCCGATGCTTTTCAACCTTTATAAGCAATGTACAATAAATGGAACGGCCTTTTTTTTTTTTTTTTGGGGGGGGGGGGGGGGGTAAATAAAAACCAGTTGGGCAAGATTGTTTGGGTTAGTGTTTTTATTTTTGAGTTTATTTCAAGGTTTGTATTAATATAAAAAAAAAAATAAAAGAACCGA
>MU865191.1:0-22798 GCA_033576145.1 Cladorrhinum samala | reverse complement strand
GGTCTGTGTGGCTGGTTCGGGCCCCGCTCTGGGTGTGGTGGTGTGTTTTTTGTTTTTTTTTTGTGTGTGGGGGGGGGGGGTGGGGGGGGGGGGCCCCCCCCCCCCCCCAAGTACAACCTGAGCTGGGTCGGGGATGAGTGCTTATCTGTGCTAACCAAATGTTTTTATGATTTACAACAGTTTGAGGAAGAGCAAGTGCCCGCTGAGAGACCAAGGGTCGGGGCCGCCGCTACTTTGTTTCACTGAACGTGGTGATGGGTGATGTGGTAATGTTTTATGGATGGTGTTTATGCCAGCAAAGGGAACAAAGCAAGGAGAAGCAAAAAGCAAAGCAGGAAGGCGAACATGAAGAAAAATAAAAATTTAAATTTGTTAGGAAACTTGTTAGGAAATTTGTTAAGAAATAGATGGATCAAGATGGATTTGAAATAACGGAACAAGCAAAGGCAAGGCATGATTATTCTGGAATTTTCGTAAAAAGAAAAATAAAATAAAAAGTGAAAGAGTCATGGCCAAGCGGTTTGCCTCGAGAATCATTTTGTTCTTATTGCACAACCATTTTGTTGAATGACCATCCCCCCCCCCTTTTTTTGGTGGTTATCTATGGTTTATCACGTCTCGGTACTTGGAACATTTATCGTCTGCGAATTCTTGACATGATCATCTCTTGCTTCTTGCTAGGTCCATTGTTGGACTGAATCTGGCTTGAATCCTCATTTACAACCAATACATGACTGCATACATCCAGAACACCATCAATCCATTCCATCGTCATGCCCATGAATCGAAGTCCAAGATGGCTTCCTTTTTGCATTATCCCTTTCACGACTACCCCGGGACCTTCAGTAGGTACAAACAAAATTCATTTACAGGAAAGGTGGAGACCAAAAAAAAAAAAAAAAAAAAAAAAAAACCGGGTATAATGTTAAAAAGCAGAAAAAAAATCACAACTCCTCCATCCCGATCCTCTACCCATAAGACTGTTTGAAAAACGCTGATGCTTCCATTTCCCTATCCTCGTTGTACGCCCGCAACATCCCAATTTCATTATACATACCAGAGATAATGAAAATGCCAACTCCGGATCTTGTGATGGTTGGGCATGTGGTGCGCGTGTACGTAGATTTATGTCGTACCCTAGAAAATAAACACAGCTTCTGTGTGCCGAAAAGGTGAGAAAAGAAGGTCGGCGTATGGAACTGGCTTCGGCCTATTTCCAGTTGTCGAGTGAAATGCAATTGGCTGTACAGTAAAACCAAGCGAGCCAACGCCTGTGCTTTCGCGCCCTCTTCCCATCAGGATCATCATGCCCGAGAAGAGGCGTTCTTCTTCTTCTCCAGTTCCTTCTTGCTCATCACCTTCAACTGCAGAGGAAAGTATCCTTTCGCTCGTGGACCAAACGGAACGCCATTCGCGGGCTCTTTATCAATCTTTTGCCGGCAAACGGGACAGACTCGCTTCATTGGATCGACCGTGAGGGCGCTATGCAGACAACCGGAGCAAAACATGTGGCCTAAGAGATAAAGTCAGCATATATGCAAGCGTGAGTTTTGCATTTTGAATAGGCGCATACCGCAAAACGTTACTGTCAAATCGGTTGCTTCCTCGTAGCAGATGATGCACGTGAAGTCGCGAAGTCTGGTGTAATTTTTCGGCTTCTCTTGCTTGCGGTGTTCCTCGGGTACCGCATCCTTGTCAACCAGATCGATCACGTCGTCCAGATAATCCTCCTCCCCAAATCCAAGCGACTCGGAGCGTTTTCGCTTTTTTGCCGCCGAACTGCTGTTGCCTTTTTGTATTGGGCTCACGTGCGGGGTTCTTGATGATCGGCGGGCGGTAGAAGCTGAAGATGACTCGGGCAACGTCAAGGTGACTCCCGAGTCACGAGCGCCTACTCTCCTTGCCCGTGACGACATGGCGGTCAAAGGATTGTCCGAATCGCTATCTCCTCCCAGAACGCTCCGTAGGTCTCTGCTGGGGGGTGGTGGGTCTCTGAGACTAACAGGAGGGAACAGCGAGAGGTTCAGCGACGGGAGGTTGAGTGGCAAAACGTCGTTGGCGGTATTCAAAGATGGTCGAGGGGTTGCGGAGGGGATGGAAGGGCTCGAGAAGTCGCGGCTCACGAGTTCGTTCAGGAAATGGTCGCTGTTGAGGGAATCGGCGGCGGCAGTATTCGCGAATGAAGCGCGATCGTCGGCGAGAGGTGCGAGAGCGGGCAAGGGCGGCTCGGGTGGCGGATTTAGGTTTGAGTTGAAAGAGGGCAACAGGTTTGTTGTTGTTCGGAACAAGTTGGGATGGTCGGAGCGTTGGAAGGTCGATGCGGCGGTCGGCGTCGGCCTATAGGAAGCACCGACGGAAAGAGTGGGTCCCGAGATAGAGTTGGATCCAGTCTGTTCCTGCTGTGAAGGAAAGTTCCCATTGCCTACCTGCCAAGCCGAGGCACCCGACTGCAGCGGGCTCTGGGTGTCAAAGTAGCCTGGCGAGAAGGGAGGCTGCCGACCTGTTTGATATTCTGACTGCGCTATCTGCTGGTTTTGATGCTGGGAAGGGCGACGCGAGCTGATGTTGCCTGAGGATGCCGCAGAGAAGGACGGCGGGCCAATGTTTCTCATGAGCCCGGTCACAGGGGGCAACGCGCTGAACGGCAGCGGATTCGGAAGCCGCTGCGGAGGAGGAAGTTGGAGGTTTGCAAGATCTTGAGTGCTGGTTAGATCTGGCCGCGATGGAACGTGAGGCTGGGGCGAGGTGGGTTTCCGGGGGGCAGAAAGAAAGTCCATATACGCCGTACCTTCGAAGAAGTCATCGTAGCTTCTATCGAAGAAGCCATTATAGCTGTCACCCATCGCCTTCCTTCTCGCCGCCTGGCGAGGTTATAGAGGGACAAACAGAATAATATAACTGCAACGCTGGTGGTGGGCCTGGCGCAGGTGGAATGGACGCTTAGGTGGTGAGGGTGAGATAAAGTCGACTTTGACATGAACGTGCAGCAAGGCAAAAACCCAAGAATAAAACAATTGCTTGTTCCTTTTACTAAATATCCCTCGGGAGGGCAAGTACGTGGACAAATCTCAAACTCTGCCCAGCAGAACATCTGGGCCGGGGCAGGCGGTGGGAAAAGGGAGAGACAGCACGAGGGAAAGGACGAGGCGGGCCAGACTCGTCTTTTTATTCAATTGGATCACGGATATGGGAAGCAACACAACCCATCGGTGCCGAGCGAGAAACGAGAAAAATAACCTAAATAAAATGAAAAAACCGAGCCAATCCGAGTTCCGAAGACGAACTGCACATGCAAGGGCCTGATTTCTCTTTTGTCACTTCTCTGATGTTGAGCAAATGTGAGTAAGTTCCAAGCATCGAGGGGGTTAGGGGGGCAAAAAAGATGTGTTGGCTATCGGTGCTCCATAATCTCCGGTTGCCTTTTTTTTTTTTTTTCTTGTCTGGGCATTCCTCTTGAGAGAGTTGTCACTGGGCCGAAAATAGCCCCGTCACTCGTGTAAGTGCGTTGTGCCACTATGTCAATTATGGAAATATGGTTGACACTTGGACTTCCCGAGTCGTGCAACATGGAATAAACGTAGGCAGACAAGTGCCTAGGTGCACATGTTGCGCAAGGCAGGACATCTATTTGGCTGCATGTTTGTTCCCATGTCTGGAAACAAATTGAGTCCTGATCTCCCGTCGATATTAATGTACTTGGGCACAGCAGCAGCAGCAGCAGCATGGAGGTGCTGCTGCAGGCGAGCGGTAACCTCCGGTGCAGTGCACGCTGCCCCCCATGAGCCATGGCCACAAAACCCACAGGGGCCACGAGTCCACGATCAGGTCATGCAGGTCTGGGATTCGCTCACTGTGGGGGATGCGGGACTCCATTTCATAGTGCCACAATGTCCCCGCAGTCCAGGCACAAACATTTTTTCTGTGATCGGCATTTGACAAGGGCCAGCTAAAAAAAAAAAAAAAAAACATTACGATTATCACTTTTACATCATGACTTGAGTCTCTCCGCTCCATTTCACCACCAATCCCAACCCACTAGAATGCTGCTCCCTTGCCGCGGTGTCGCGGGAGGAGATGCGCGCGTCGTCAGCTTCATCCGCCTCGCAAGACAGCGTGCAGCAGCTCGGCCTTCTTCCTTGCGTCCTGTGACGTCGTCAAGATTCTTTTCGCTTTCGTCGCGACGATTGGCCCCTCCAGAAGGAGATGAAGAAGAAAGTCTCTTCGTCCCGACCCAAGCGCGCCATAACGAAATCGGCGTCCAGCAGTTGAGCTCTCACATCTATGAGCAGCTCTTCCCTCGCGGCAACATCTCCCCCCCTTCCGAAACTCTCGTTAAGCTTGCGCGCGACCACCTCCAACGCCATGACCTTCTGGGCAAGAACAATGACAAATCTTCTCCCATCGCATTCAATCTGCCGCCCCTCGCTGGAGAGACTCTGGACGAGCACTTCCACAAGCTCGGCGTCGACGCAGCCGAGCCGTTTCTGACGCTTGCGAAAGATTTTGCAAGGTCGAGCTTGCAACCGAAACCTCGACACTGGGTACGAAGGAGTGGGTGGACCAAATACTATCCGAATGGGGAGACGGAAAAAGTTGAAGCCCCCGAGGGCAACGTCATGACGTTTGACACCGAGGTCATGTGGAAGCAGAACCCGTTCGCTGTTATGGCATGCGCCGCCACGCCGGATGCGTGGTATGCCTGGCTATCGCCATGGCTTTTGGGCGAGACCGAGAACGAAAAGCAACTAATACCGCTAGGAGATCCGTCCAAGGAGAGGATAATCGTCGGACACAACATTGGGTTCGACCGGGCGAGGATATTGGAAGAATACAGCCTGACGCAGTCAAGAAATTGTTTCCTCGATACCATGTCGCTGCATGTTGCTGTCAACGGTATGTGCTCTCAGCAACGACCGACCTGGATGAAGCACAAGAAGAACAGGGAACTTCGTGATAAGATAGTAAAGGAGTCGAATAACGTCGAGCTGGTAGAGCTGCTAAACAACGGGACTTTTTCAGCAGAAGAGGAGGAGCTTTGGGTAGAAAGAAGCTCCATCAACTCTCTTCGCGACGTTGCCCAGTTTCATCTCAACTTGGCCATTGACAAGGAGATACGGAACGCTTTTGGGGAGCTGGATCGAGACGGTATAAACGCGAGGCTGGATGAGCTCCTGACGTACTGTGCGGCCGACGTCGTCATCACGCATCAAGTTTACCAGATTGTATTTCCCAACTTCCTAGAGACCTGCCCGCATCCTGTCAGCTTCGCTGCGCTAAGACATCTTTCGTCGGTGATTCTCCCTGTCGACAAAACATGGGACTCATACATAGCAAATGCAGAGGCAACGTACCACATGCTCTCGGATGCCGTTCAGGAGCGCCTAGTTTCGTTAGCCTACAAGGCCCTCGAACTCAAAGACGATGTAGAGAAAATCAACAGCGATCCATGGCTTAGGCAGTTGGATTGGTCCGGCCAGGAAATCAAGATGACCAAGGGAACAGCAAAAGTGCCACCACGGCCGATGTTGAACCAGAAAATGCCCGGTAAGCCCAAATGGTTCAAGGACCTGTACGCCAAAGCTCCCAAGGTCTCCGAGGAGCTCGAACCCCCCTCTCTCTCGGTTCGGACCAGGATAGCGCCTCTGCTTCTCAGGTTATCGTGGGATGGCCGTCCTCTTGTCTGGTCAGACAAATACGGTTGGACATTTGCGGTTCCGATATCTCAGAGCCAAGTATACAGAGACAAGCAGATGATTCCATGCGATCTTGCAGAAGAACCAATTACGGCGCTCAGGGATGACATTGAAAATGTTTACTTCAAGCTACCGCACAAGGATGGCCCCAGCGCCCGTTGTGCCAACCCGATGGCCAAGAGCTATATTCCCTATTTTGAAAAGGGGACACTCAGCTCTGAGTATTCGTATGCAAAGGAGGCGCTCGAGATGAATGCCTCGTGCTCATATTGGATCAGCGCTAGGGATAGAATCCGGTCCCAGATGGTTGTGTATGAAAATGAACTTCCGCACTCGAAGGAGCAACTAGAGTCACTTGATACGCCCGTTCCCGGCTTCATCTTGCCACAGGTCATCCCCATGGGCACCATCACGCGCCGCGCAGTAGAAAACACCTGGCTGACGGCATCGAATGCAAAGAAGAATCGCGTAGGATCTGAACTCAAGGCCATGGTGCGCGCGCCGCCTGGCTATGTCCTCGTCGGGGCAGATGTCGACTCGGAGGAACTGTGGATTGCGTCAGTCGTCGGCGATTCCACCTTCAAGATCCACGGAGGCAATGCCATCGGCTTCATGACCTTGGAAGGTACCAAGGCGGCCGGTACAGATCTTCACAGCCGGACAGCCTCTATTTTGGGCATCACCCGCAACGACGCCAAGGTCTTCAACTATGGCCGCATCTACGGGGCCGGCCTCAAATTCGCTGCCCAGCTCCTGCGGCAGTTCAATTCCAGCCTCAGCGAGAAAGAGACTGAAGAAATTGCCAAGAAGCTGTACGCCAACACAAAAGGAACCAAAACCACAAGGTCAGCCCTCTTCAAGCGACCGTTCTGGCGAGGCGGCACCGAGTCCTTCGTCTTCAACAAGCTCGAAGAATTTGCCGAACAGGAAAAACCCAGAACGCCCGTCCTTGGCGCCGGCATTACGGAAGCTCTGATGGGTAGGTTTGTCAGAAAGGGCGGTTACCTCACCTCACGCATCAACTGGGCTATCCAGTCCAGCGGCGTCGATTATCTGCATCTCGTCATCGTAGCCATGGACTACCTCATTCGCCGCTTCAACATTGCGGCCCGACTAGCCATCACGGTCCATGACGAAATTCGTTATCTAGTTCAGGAGCACGATAAATACCGCGTTGCCATGGCCTTACAAGTCGCCAACCTCTGGACGCGCGTCATGTTCGCTCAGCAGGTAGGCATCCACGATTTGCCTCAGTCTTGCGCCTTCTTTTCGGCAATCGACATCGACACCGTCCTCCGCAAAGAAGTGTACATGGACTGCGTTACCCCCTCCAACCCCAATCCCATCCCGCACGGAGAATCAATCGATATTATCTCTCTCCTCCAAAAAGGCAAACTTGCCAAACTGGATGAATCCATCGTCCCGGACAAATTCGCCCCCAAATTAGAGGGTATCCCGTATACCCCCCGCAAACCGGTGATGGAAGAGCTCCTCGAATCAGAATCGCCAGGCGACGGCGACGGGGAATCCCTCATGAGGTTTATTCGTGCGCAGATCACAAACAACGATGACGAACTGAAGGACATAGTCAGGGAGAGCAGGAAAGTGGATGCCGCTGCTCGTCCGAGAGAGAAGAAGAGCGTGCTGCCCTACGAGTCTTCCCCCAGGTTAATGCCGACCAGGACGCCCGCAAGGGAGCCAATCAGTGTTAGTGAGGCTTTTAGAGGAATCAGGTCGAGGACTATTACGCCTGCCAATGGTGGGAATAAGTGGGATTGGAAGAGTTCAGGTCAGGGTCATGGCGTGGGTAATTGGAGGAGGGGGAATGATCCCCCTGGAAGTTCAAGATTTCAGGGTTTGTAAGAGACAGGGAGACCTTTTTAAAGATTTTTTTTTTTTGGGGGGGGGGGGGGGGTTTGGGGTATTAGGGCGATTTTTTCGTCAGGTTGCTTGTTCTGGTGGGCCGGGTTGAAAAGTCTGGTGTGTATTATATATCATAGCATTCAGTTAGCGTGGGAAGGGGAAAGGCAATGGGAGGGGTTTATGATGGGAAAAAGCATACGGCAATGCTATTTAATTGGTTTAACGAAGGTTATTTATTGAACGTGAATGGTTTGGATGGCATAAGACTCCGGCATGTGGAGTCAATGATGAAAAGGAAACAAACAAAAAGAGAAGCGATATAAAAAGAAAAATAAGAGAGCATAATCTGTACCCAAGCCTCCCTTTTACGCCTGTGACAGTGTCATTCCTGTCTGATTATATATATATATATATATATATATATATATATCTAACTGTCGAACAGTCGCATGCTCTTCAGATAAGTAGGAATTCCCCGTTCACATTGTTCAAATGAAACCTCATGGTATTTAATCGTTGCACAATCAATTTTTGTTTATTACAAATCAATCATCCTCGCCATCATCGCTTCCACTTGACCAGCCCTCGTGGTACTCGTCTGCCATTTCCATGAGATCATTACCGAGCGTCTCGCGGTCTTCCAAGGCAATGTATGGGACAACATCTGAGCGGAGGGTTTTGAGCCGCTTGTAGACCGATGAGTCTGCTGACAGGCTCGTTGTGATGTTGACGGCTCCTCTCAGGGGCTCGTCGCTCTCCTCGTCTCTAAAGACGGCAGGGTAGCTGTCGAGTATTGGGAACGGAAGCGTTGTCGTGCAGCTGATCATGCACCACGCATTAGCTAAAAAAAAAAAAAATTTCCAGAGACGCACACACACAAAAAGCAGACATGCTGACAGGCAGACAAAATATAAAAATACACATACCTTGTCGTGACTGGCTCGTACTCACTCCTCCTCTTCATCCTCATGCCACTGCTACTTTCGTCATCCTCTTTCTCCTCATCCTCGTAACCCCTCGACGTGACAACCTGACTAAACACCCTCGGAAACTCATCCCCATTCCCCCATGGCTTCCTGCCGCCCCCGTGCCCATCCAGCCGATCAACCGGATCAAAAGAGATCCCCAGCCTAACACCCTCGCTCAGTTCCTCCTCGGTGAGCTTCCTCTTGCCCGAACCTTCTCGCCCTTCATTCTCGTCCATTTTTCTTCCTTCAAACGCCATCCTCAAACCAGCCATCCTCTGCCCGCCGAGCGCGTTGAGCCCGTCGACCAAGCTCCCCATGCTCACCCTCTTGCTCGCGTCCCTCAGCCTCGTCGCCAGCAGCGCGCTCTCGACCCCGGCGGCCAGCAGCCCCATCCCCTCCCACAGGCTGGCCGCGTCTACTTTTACCCCTCTGATCCTTCCCCCCCGACTCTCGGGCACGGCCAAGGGCACGAGCATGCTCGCGTGCTTGTACAGCTCGACCACGGCCTTGGCCTTGTTCCCCAGCATCAGCCTCCTCTTTTCCCTCGGCAGCCCGGACCCGGCGGCGCCCTGCAGGCCCCAAACCCAAACGGGGGTCTTGGTCCCGACCTCGTCCCTCACCCTCTCGGTCAGCTTCCCCGCGAACCCGCCCCAGGCGTCGTCGAGCCCGCCCACGGCGACCTGCAGGCCCTGGGCGCAGTCGGCCTCCTCGAGGAAGAAGCGGAGGTCCCGGTCGAGCAGGTCGTGCTCCCTGTCCAGCTCGGCGAACAGCTCGGCGCCCGTCTCGTGCTGCTCAAAGGGCATGACGCTCGAGTTGGCCTGGTACTCGTTGAGCTGGACGACGCTGCGCGGGTGGTAGTAGACCCTGCTGAAGTCGCTGAAGTACCTGACGCTCGAGCCGGTCAGCGTCGGGGGCCGCAGCCCGGCGTCGAGGGCCAGGGTGTACGCCGACGCCGGGACGGGGTCGGATTTTTGCACGGTGAGCTTGTTTGGGTGCCACAGGGAGGAAGAGGAAGGGTCGCCGCCGCCGCTGCCGCTGCCGCTGCCGTTACCGTCACCGTAGCCACCGTCGACCTCGTAAAGAGCGTTTATCTTCTTCATGGAGCCGAAGGCGCCCTTGAGGTCGTAGATGACTGTGCGCGGCATAAAGGTTTCCGTCTTGCCGTCGGGGGACAGGCCCGGGCGGAAGTGGACGTCGTGGTTGATTTGGGACAACTTTTCGTCATTTTCAGAGTAGGTAAAGTATGATTCCTAGAAAGAAAATGTCAGAAACTGAATCTGAAACAGGAGAACGGGATGGTACAAAAATCTTTTACTTGGGTGTTCCAAAAGTGAGTTGCGAGGTAGTTTGCTCGCTGACCTAATTGAATGGTAATTATTTCGTGCATTTCTTATATAAAAAAATAAAATAAAAAAATTATATAGGCCAGACAATTTTTTTATTTTGATCCTTCCCGTGGAATTCTCTTCAAAGTTCTGGGAGGGGAGCGGTGGAAATGAAATCTCGACTTGAGCTTTTGTTTGACGATGAGAAAGTTGGTGATGGTGGGGTATGTGAAGAGAGGTTGAGTAAAAGTTGCGTTCCCTTTCTTGACGGAATTTTTATATCATGAAAATGACGTCTGGAGCCCAAAAAATAAAATAAAAAATTAAACTGTCCCTAACCCTTTGGAATTTTTACTTGGTTTTTATTTATTTATTTATTTATTTATTTATTCATTCATTCATTTCGTGAGATTTTGGCCTTTTTCATGCTATATTTTTATGGATTTTAGTGATAAGACGAGGTTTTCATATTTTAAGCCGATAGCATGATGCAGGTCTTGCAGCCATTCACTCAGAACGGGTTCGCTTCGTTTTATTTTTGGACTTGGCCGTGATCACCGAGCTGTGTTGAAATCACTCACTTATCATTGGATTTGCTTTCTAGTCATCCTAAACATGGAGAACAATCTAAGAAAATCCCAACAGCAGCACAACTGTTGATTGAAGGTTGAGTAGCGTTTTAGACCAGTCAGATGCAACGTTCCAGCGCCGTTAACCAAGTCACCAAATACCAGTTCCTGACGAGCACATTTTGATTCTGACAGCTTTAATCAAATCATCTCCTGCTAGTCCCGCCATATCCAGTACTCTCGTGCTGTCCTTCAGCGCTCCTCGACCCAGCTCCACCTCCATGATACCCCTCCTGGCTGCCGCCGCCCCCGAATAAGCCCCCGCTGGTCCTGCTACCAAAGGTATTCCTATTATTGTTCCTGGCCCCAGCAGCGTATCCCATAGCACCGCCAGTGGCCATCCCCGTCCAGAACCCAGGCCTCCATCCTCCTGCATCCTGCTGCCGCTGTCTCGAAGGGTAAGAGCTGCTCGTAAAGGCCGGCTGGTCGTACCGTTCGCTATAAGCAGGAGGGGGATCATTATCCCTCCTTGCTCTCCGTCCGCCATTCTCGCCCCTCCCGTTCCTGTCCTTGAAAAACGCGCCCCAAAAGATCCACGCAACCACGGCGACGAAAATGATCCAAAAGATTTTCCCGTCGGTGCCTGTCCCCTCCCACGATGAGCCGCCGTTCCCCACGTTCCCGTACTTGGTCCGTCCTTCCTCGGTTAAGCTGAGGCTGTACTCTACTCCGCACGACCCCTTCAGGACGTAGACGTCGTCAGGGGAGTCGTAGCCTTCGCAGATGACATTCGTGTTGTCCAGTTTGAGGGTGGAAGGCAAAGTGGTGGTGCAGGTCCATTGGATGTCTTGAGATGTGTAAGAGGATCCAGAGTTGACGCACCGCATTGTGCGGATGTCAGAGGCTTCTGGAAGGCGGCAGATGGGGGAGTTGGGAGGTACGCATTTGAGCTGCGGGATGGGCGATGTGCGGCGAGCTGTGGTTTTGGCGTTGGGGTGGAGGGTCAGCGAGCGGACCTCGGAGAGGAGGATGGCGTCCCGCGGTCTGGCGGCGAGGGAGGAGGATGAGATGGCGAGGAGGGTGAGGAGGGTCGTGGGGAGGGCGTGCATTTTGAAGTTTTTTAATTGTGAATATGTGAGGTCGGGTATCAATCAGGGAAAGAGAGGGTCTCTCTGGGGCAATGCCAGAACACAAATGCGAATTTTTTGGGATAAGAAGAAAATCTCTCTCTCTTTCTCCCTCTTTTTTTTTCTCTCTCCCCTTCTCTTAATGAACACTTAAAAATGAAAAAAGAAGCTAATAATATTTACGAGGATAATGTACGAAACCTCATGTCGTGATGTGGAAGAAGCGAGAATGATAAGATGTTGTATGTGCGATGGCGGGGTTACAAGAGATCTTATAGGTAGAAAGAAGCTTAAAAAGTTCCCAACGACGGGAGTCCAGAACGGCTCAGTGGCAACGTTTATTTTAGAGGCCACGTCAGTCAATCAAAAACCAGCCTGACCGGGCATCGTATTTCATCTCACCTCCAGAATGGCACAAAAAACATATAATTTTTATTAGCAGCATATTCTGTTGGGGGGTGGAGGAAGATGTGAACTTTTGGGGATTTTAATCAGTCGGTTCTTGGCAAAGATGCCTCTACGTAATTATGTTCGAGAAGTACTATCTGCCCCACCATGACAACCCCCCAACGTGCCAAGCAAGCATCACAGCGCACAAGGGAGCTTGTCCCGCGATGAGGCCGGTTCCCGGGACCCGCAGCGTTTCGGCTCTAAGAGCTTGTCTCGGTGCCTCAATGCCCGGCTTTGACCGTGACTGGGACCTTTGAGCCCGATTTTCCAATTGCAACAATTATCTCAGATTTCGCAAAACACCACAACAATGGCAAGTATGCGCCTCACCTTTTTGTATCCCCACCTGTTCAGGTCAACAGGGAGGTGGACAGAGCCGGCTGCATCGCAAGTCTCTCAAGCCGCTACCCATTCATCCCGTCGCAAACCGCCACCGCCGCCGCCACTATGCCAACGTCAACAAGCCTCTTTCACCACTCCTTCAGCGGGTCTGCAGGCTGCCTTTGCAAAAAGAGCCGGGAAAGGCGTCGAACCTCTCCCAGCGCACGAGACATCCGAGCTACCACCGTCGAAATCGCAGCAAGCACAGCAGCAAGATGCCGCCCCCAAACCACAAGGGACAGCGGAAAAGGGGTCGAAGCCTGAAGAAAACAAGACCCAAGCAACAACGACAACAACAACAACAACATCATCATCATCATCAGCAGCAGCAGCAGCAGCAGCAGCAGCAACAACAGCCAACGCTACCGAGCAAACCCCTCCTCCCTCTTCCTCTTCCACGACAAAGACCACAACCGCCATACCTCCCCTCCCAACAATTGAACTCCCCCCACCATCTGACATCGACCCAGTGACCCTCACCAAAAAGGGCAGCCCAATGGATGAGCTTCTCCACATGGAACCGCCAGCCTCAATTTCATCCTCGTCCTCCTCACCAGCTCCTCCGACCGCCACCCTAGCTCCTACCCCATCCACTTCGTCCCAAACCGGCACCGGCACCGGCATCGGCATCGGCACCAACACCACCACCAGCAGCTCAAAACATCATGGCTACATCCACCACTTTGACTCGTACTCCCTAGTCAAGCACCTCTCCCAAGGAGGCTACACCCTCCCCCAAGCGATCCAGACAATGAAGGCCATCCGCGCCATCCTGGCCGCCAACCTCGACGACGCCCAAGAGAAGCTGGTCTCCAAGTCGGACGTCGAGAACGAGACGTACCTCTTCCGGGCCGCGTGCTCGGAGCTGTCAGCCGAGGTGAGGAACAACCGCCGCGTGTCGGACGAGGCGCTCCGCCAGCAGCGCACCCTCCTCCAGCACGAGGTCGACATCCTCACCCAGAGGCTAAACCAGGACCTGATGACGCTCGCCGATAACGTAAAGGGAATGTTTAACGACCGTCGCATGGTGGTAAGGGAGGAACAGAAGGCTGTCGAAAGTCGGGTAAGCACCAACAGTTTTTTTTATCTTTTCTCTCCCCCCCCCCTCCACCCTCCTCCCGCGGCCCTTTTAACATGTATTATTATTATCTACTTGATCGATACTGACATGAATTCCCCCCCCCAAAAAAAAGATTCAAGAAATAAATTACAAAATCTCTGTCCGGCTAAACTCGGACGCCAAATCGGAAATTGAAGGCCTCAGATGGGTCCTGATTAGGAGGTCGGTCTTTGGCATAATCTTCATGGCCTTCATGACGTTTGGCACCCTGCGGTACGCTACCTTCAAGACGCACCAGCGCCAGCAGGAGGCCGCCAGGTTCGCCAGGGAGGCCGAGGAGGCCAAGAGGAACAATGGCAAGATGGATCTGAGCACCGCTCCCGAGGCGGCCGAGATATTGGCTGCTAATTGAAACCAAAACGGCGAGGGCTATAAAAGATGGATCAGTCTATATGATATTTTCTCCTGCATTGCTATAATTATTGAAAACATAAACCAAGGGACCTGATTGACTCAACTAGAATTTTATAGAAATTGAGGGCGGCGGATATATATATAAAAAGAAATTAATGGCTCCTTAATTTTTTTTTTTTTTTTTTTTTTTTTTGGAAAAAAAATAAAAATTGATGAGGGCATAGCGGGGAGACTCATATCATCTCACTCAAATATCACGACGACAAGTGGAAGAAGTTTTTGGGTTAGAGAGGCAACAATGAAATTTAAAAAAAAAAAAACCTAATTTGATTACGCTTTTTGTCTTTTTTGTCGTTTTTTCCCCAATCAACTCCCGCTTTCTACTTTAAAAACTCAAATCAGGTCAAACCCCAAACCTACTACAGACTAATAACTAACTACTTAACCCTTCTTATCTCTAATACGGCTTTACTCAACCACCAAAATTCATCTTCAAAGCAATACTAGGCTTCCCGCCATCTTCATCCCCTCCATCATTCCTCCTCGACAACTCGGCCCCCGCCTTCCTCCCCTCGTTGATAACCTCCTCCATAAACCCTCTCTGCCCCTCGCTCAACCCGCTCACAACCCCCCTGAACGCCGTCTGGTTGGCGCTCGCCAATTCCAACAACCGCGCGCTCGTCTCTCTGTATATCTCTGCACCGCCACCTTCCGTTGCTGCCCTGGCAAGCAACATGGGCAACACAAGCGCCATCGCCACGGGAGCATGAGTGTCACCGTTGAGCGTTCCGACATACTGACATAAACCCTGAGCAACCAGGGCCCTGGCGTTCTCGGGATCTTCTGGATTAGTGTTCGTCACGAAATTGATCAACTTGGGAAGTAAATGCCGAATCATTGTTTGGTCCGCCGTCGTTTGTTTTGATTGTAAGAGCAAAGACCGGATGCAGTTGGCAGAGATTTTTGCCGTCTGTGATTCATATTTCACACAGATCAGTATATGCGCCTATACAAACAAATAGTCTGAAAAAAAAAAAAAAAAAAAGAGAAGGAACATACCATTCGGTCAGTCAAACAATCAACCAGCTCGTCCAAATATCGCGTGACCAAAGGTTCGTTGGCTGATAAATGATTCTCCCCTCCCGTAAAGAGTATGGTAAGAGCCAGCAAACAGTTCTTGACGCACGTCAAGCTTGCAGGTGACTCTCGCTGCTGACCCTTCAGATAGATGGACAAGAACCGACGAAGACAGCCTAGCAGTTGAATATCTGTTGGAGAGTGGCTATCACCTTCTGGGACGGTGCGGGAATTCGACATGCTGGTTATGAATCTCTTGAGGGTAGGTAGGGATTGAGGGACAATGACCTCCTGACAGCCAGGGTTGGCGAGTATCGTTGCGAAGATGTGGATGATGCACGCGTGCAAGTCCGTCTTGATAATCGAAGGGAAGACTTCCGCCGCGTCTACCAGAGCATTCAGCGCAGTTTTGATCAGGAGGATTGCCTCCTCAGTCATTTGATGCCGGACCGGGGTGGAGGCTTCCGTGAGGCCTGGCAAGAGGCCGGATAACACCAGGACAATGATGCGGGTGAGTTCGAAGAGCTGTTCGATATCTTCTGATAGCTCGTTGTTGTCCGCTTCATCCTTTTTGCGTGCCGCTGGGTGGGATACGCACAGCGCTCTGGCGATCTCGACGATGACTCCTTGGACGTCTAGGCCTTCAGTCAGGATGAGGCGGTCAAGAAGGTCCATGGTCTCAGAGAAGATGGCTTCTCTGTAAATGGCGTGACCAGATACGCTGGGATGCAGGATCTTCTTGAGCGCCTTTAGAATAGCAAGTGTCTGCTCTTGCGTCGCGAGCGATTCGCTCTGCCCAGGTTTGGTAGCTAGCGCCTCAAAGGCGATACCGAAAAGGACGAAAAAGAAGGCCAATGGCTCATCCCGGTAATTAATGTCAGCTCCTCTTGAACCCCCATTGGCGTTGGGACCCGTAACCTCTTTTCCATCCAGAGCATCAAACACGAATTCGCTGTCCTGCTCAATAAGACTAGCAATAGCATCGACAAGCTTCAACCACGAATCCTGGTAAAACTTGAGTTGCGTCTCCCGATTCAACGCGGCATAAACCGTATCCAAGCTGCCAGACAGCGACGGGGGACCCAGAGTCATGGAAATATCAGGCTCAAACCTCAGCCTTGCAAATTCACGCAGTGACTCTAACCAAAGCGGCGTCAAGGTCCCAATATGCGGCTTCAAAACGTCCAGCAAATACTTTTGCTCCGAGCTTGCGACTTGAAGCTCCGCCCACGCACCAAACACCGACATCTTGACCATCACCCTAGCGTTTGAGCTCAGTCCCTTGAGATCGCCAATCCCCGCATTCTCGTCCTCGGTAGCAAAATTCTCCAGCGAGCTGACCAGGGTCTTGAGAATCCTTCCCATCCTGTCCACGTCCGTCACGATACCAGTCGAAATAAACCCTGCACAAACATCCACGGCCTCCGCTGCCAACTCAGGGGAGGAATCAGTAGCAAATGCTGGAGTCAGGGCCGAACTGATTTGCGCCTGGTACTGCTCCAGGAGCATGGCTTCCTCAAAGTCGGGATCCGGCATCTTGCCAAACATTTTCAACACGGCCCCGATAATCTTGAGGCCCCATATCCTCTGCTCAACCACACCGGACGTCGATGCCGAGAAAGCCATCCTAACCACATCAGCGATCTTGCTCTGCAGCGCCATCTGGGCCTGCGATTCTCCGTGGGTTGCAACTTCTTTGTTGATCATGACAAAGATGTCGTGCAAACAATCCATAGCGAAAGTGCTGACCTGCCATCTCAAAGGCTCAACATCCGAACCGCTCGGAGTGTCCTTATCATCCTTGGCGGCACCCGAAGCAGCAGCGAAGCCGGCGACCTCTTCATCCTGTAGTTCGATACCGCCGCTCGACTTCTTAATCGTGGTCGCGGCGCTGACAGTCTCCTTGGGTCTGGTCATTTTCAACACGTGCTGATATCGTGCAAGCCACCCGGCCGTATCAGTCAAACACGTCTGGCGCATCCAATTCCTGAGCGTGTTACGCATCCCATCATGGCTCGGGTCCGAGTCGAGCACCATCCACAACTGGTCTTCGAAGCCTTTGTCTGCAGCTCGGATGACGTCGAGAGGGTTTCTCTTCATCAGGTTGTGTATACCGTCCACGGCAACGTCCCTAAGAACGGTATGCTCCGAGTTGAGGTAGCGCTGCAGCGTCTTGACGTACTCGATAAATTCCATGTATCCGGGAGCATACAGCGTAAGGTGCTCCAAACATATCAAGCTTGCTCTTTGAACCTCCAAGTCATCTTCATGCTGGAAGTATCCGACGAGCGTGAGGATCAGCTCCCTCGACTTGGTGGAATCCTGGAGGTCAGGGCCAAGCACGTTGATAAGAGAGTCAACGCAATGAGCGATGGCCGCCGTCGTCGAAGACTCCACTTCCAAGTTCATGGAGGCAGGCAGAGCCACCTCGGGATTATGCGTCTCGGAGAAGTAGAGATTGGCGAGCACACCAAGGGTGGCAGAGACGTAGTTTGAGAAGGCCAGGCCAGCGGCATCAGCCACTCGCGCAACGGCTTCCAACGCCCAGTAGTGGACTGTTGGGTGCGGGTCATTGCAAAGCGACATCAAGATGTTGAGAATGGTCTTGAGGTGGTATCCAGCCGCCATGCTACCAATCTTGGCTTGGATGGTTCCCAAAGCCATAGCACAGCCTGCTCTGGCGCTCGGCTCGCGGTTGACGACGATTGTATCAACAAGGTATTTAACCTCCTGGTTTGTAAAAGCATTTCCGCAGGTGCTGCACAGTCGCGCCACCGCCTCGTAAGCGATGCTTCGGACATATTGGTCCCGATCCAGCACGAAGTCACGCAGCAGCTCTTGAATGAGCTTCTCGACAGCTGGATTTGTGACGTTCCCGTGAGGTGATTTGGTTTCTTTAACTGCGACTCGGAGAGTTGAAAGAAGCGACGTAGCAACATTGACAGCAATGGCGGCTTTTCGACCTGGGTCCCGCTGAAGGGATCCCGCTGCAATGAAAGTTGTGACTTGTTCCAACACACTCTCCTGGACCTTTGGGGGCGTGAGCGGAAAGACAAAGGCGAACAGCTGGATCGCCATGTTGACCACCTCGGTCGCGGCAGGATCTGGAAGGCTAGGCCCATCTCTGCTGCCAATGTAGAGTATGGACGCATCATGCTCGAGCGTGCCGCAGATGGGCGACAACAAGAATCTCTCAATCTCCTCTTCCGGTTCATGTGTAGAAGCATGCGAGGCCCGATCATCTGAGTTCTCATGCTGTCCTGGAAGTGATCTGACCTTGAAACCCCTGACCAGACCAGCCACGCCAAACCCAGAATTGTCGCCGATATCCCAGATTGTTTCGAAGGTTCCAGCCGAGCTGGCGATCGATGCACTGAGGGAGCTTGGCGTGTAGTTGTCTGGATCCGCAAACAGGGATATGGCTAGGGTCAACAGATTCGACTGCAAAAGAGACTCGGTACCACCAGCCGGGCTGATATTGACTAGCTTGGTGTAGCATTGTAAAACCCTCCGTTGCACCATGGTCTCAAGGTCTTGCAACTGCAGAGCGGGGGTCAGTCTCTCAGTGATGTCATCTGCCGTCTTCTTGGAGGGTAAGGCTTTCAAGAAGGCCGTTGTGCTCTGGAGCATCGTCGCAATACGCTTAGAGACGTCCACTGTGAGAAGTCGGCTGTTGAATTCAAGAAACGCCAAAATCGACCCAAGAGCACACTCTCGAACGTGAGTGAGGAAGGAAGCCTCCAGATGCTTCCGATGAAATGAGCTGCTGTCCTTGGATAAAACTTTGGGCAGCGCATTCTTCCACAAGAGCAGCAGCTGCGACAGATGAATCTTGACAAAATTGGGTCCCAGCGTCATGAGGCCCCCTATCAAGGTCCAGGCAACTTGGATCTGGGTGCTAGCGACTCGTAGCTCTGAACTTCCGCTCGACTTGAGCAGGTTGGTGGCCATGGTCAGCACGCGACTGTTGATGTCGACAGACCCATAGAGCGGCCGCTGAGGGCTTGCGCTGAGACCAGCAGAAAGACCATGGGCAAAACCAATGCACCTCCTCGGCGAGTTCCGTCCGGTCCCAAGCAGTCCCAACTCCCTGCCGAGACTGTTCATACAGACTGAGAGACATGGTAGCAGCTGCTGGGGACATGCCAGCACGAATGTCTTCAAACACGACGAGGCGTATACTTGGACGGTATAGCTCGGGTGCTGCAGAACCTGCAAAAGACCATCACGGCAAGGCTCGGCAAAGACATTGGCGGCTGAGCCCAGGGTGTTGATTAAGGACGCCAAGGCGCTCAAAGAGACGACCAAGGTTTGCTTAGACGGCTCGGGCCTTTCCTTGATCGCCTGCGGGTAATTCTTAAGAACATCATTTATGAGAGCCTTGGCAGCACTGGTTTGTCCAGACTCGCCCAGAATCTTTTTTCCAACGATGTCCTGGACAATGACCTCGATCATGCGTCGAGATATGAGGAGGCGATACCGGTTGTTGGAAATATTGTTGTGACCCAAGATTTCGGTGGTCAGGTTTTCCACAATCCGTAGGTAGTTGATCTCGACCGTCTTTTCGCCCAGCTTCTGCAGCATATTCCCATAACAAATCGCGAGCGCAGCCCGTGCTTTGTTAGTTGTCGACAGTCGAACGTACTGAGTAGTGAGCGTCTTGAACATATCGACCAGCGACAGTGCCAGCACTTGTGATTTCTTGGTCGGAGCAGGACTTTCGGGCCTTGATGGAATATCATCGTCATCCTGCAGGGCGCCCGGCTGCATAGACTGCCTCTTAGCTGCCTTTGATTTGGTCCCGGCCCTCTTGAGCAGAACCAAGGGTGCCTCGCCAACCGCAGACGGGGAGTAGCCCCTGACGAGAGCGGTTGAGAAGCAATCGGCGGCTGCGGATCGTGCATGGGATGAAGTCGAGTCGAACACCTTGAAGACACAGGACGTCAACTTGTCGAAGTCGGTCGAGTTCTGAAAGTATGATGTGTATTCGACGAGAGACTTTAGGCAGCGGCAGGCCGAAATCACAACCAGTGACCCCTTGTCGCTTGTTGAAAAACTTCTGCCCTGCTTCCAGATGTCCCTGGCAATGCTTTCATCCAAACTTCCTCCCAACATCTTGGCAACCTTGCCGAGGGCGACAAAAACTGCCGCGCGAAGTCCAGCATAGCTCGAAGCAGATTTGAGCGCCTTCAATATGGCTGAACATGCCAACGGGTGCAAGTTTATGGCGCTGTCCCCTGCTGCCGCGTAGATTTCGCCCAAGCATGTAACGGCAGCGTGTCTCGTCCGGTTCTCGCTCTCGCTCTTTGGTTTCCCGCCCGATATCATGCTCACCAGCTCGTTGACCGTCTCAAACAGCAACTTCCTGTCTCCATTGCCAAAGATGTGCGCCAGACATTTTCCCAACGTGTTTCGTATAACTCGCGAGGGTGACGGGTTGGGGAGGGCGATGATTTTGAATATTTCTTTCTTGAGATAGACCTGCTGGGCGGTACAATCGTCGGCGTCGAGCGCGAGGACGTGTTTGCTGAGTGTCGAGACAAAGTTCAGGAGGAGGAGCTCTTGCTGCTCCGACGATAGTCCCTGGAGCTTGGAGATGTCGAGTTCGGGGTTCGAGCTCGCGGCGGCTGCTGCCGAAGGGCGGGGAGCGTCGCCGTTAGTGTTGTTTGGCTCATCTGTGCCCGCTGTTGAGGCCATTGAATATTGTGGCTATGTTGCTTGACTTTCTCTGTGGAAGTCGATGTCAAGCTCAAGAACCAAGGGACGCTCAGGTACCAGATCAGACAAGACAAGCTCTCATGTTTCAGGGGCAGTGGCCGCTGTCGCACACACCCAGCAGTGATGACAGGGCAGCCCGCTGACCGCACATCGAGTGGAACCACGAATCCGACGCCAATGGAATTTCGAGAAACACAATGAGGGGCCCCATGTTACCCCACCATTCCAGCTGCCTTCGCAACGCTCGGCAGAAACACCGCGCTATTGCATAGTCTCCAAGAGAAAGCTTGTTGGGGAAAGCTCCAATTCGACATTTTCAATTTATTCCACCATCGAGGGTCTGGGGGCTGGTGCGGGCAAACTTTGGGCCTTTTTTTTCTTCTTGTTTATAGAGTATTCCCCCTTTTCCTTTTATTGTAGCCTCCTCAATACACCGGTCTTTTTTTATTTTATTTTCTTCTTTCACAATGGCGTCCCTCATCAGATCTCTGAATCCCCTCACTCGACCCTCATTAAAGACGTCCGGTTCTATGTGCGCGCGATGCCGGCGCACATTCATCTCGACCCCTCTGCTCCAATCCGGTCACAACAAATGGAGTAAAATTCGGCACGACAAGGCGGCAGCCGATCTGAAGAAGGGAAGGGAACGAAATCAGCTCACCAAGAACATCGTCTTCCAGTGCAGAGGTGCGTTGTTGTCGTCGCAAACCCACCTCCTCCCCTCCTGAAAACGGCCTCGCGGCTCACACACACCTGTTCAACACCAAAAAGTCTTTGGCTCCGATCCCGCCTCGAATCCAGGTCTGGCGGCCGCCATCCTCGCAGCCAAAAAGGCTTCCCTCCCCAAAGACAAGATCGAAGGCGCCCTGGCGCGCGGCCAAGGGAAGTCGTCTTCGGGCGAAGCTCTCGAGTCATTCATCTTCGAAGCAGTAGTCCCGCCAAGCATAGCGCTCATTGTCGACTGCGAAACCGAAAGCAAGCTGCGCCTGATGCAGGACCTGCACAAAATCGTAAAAACCGCCGACGGCTCCGCAAGCTCAACCAAGTTCTTCTTCACCCGCGTGGGGCGCGTGATTTTTACGAAGCCCGAGGACCCCAAGATAGACGTGGACCACATCATGGACGACGCAATAGAAGCCGGCGCTGAGGACCTAGAAACAAACGAAGACGGCAACATTGTCGTGTGGACTCAACCGAACGGTACCAACCAAATAGTCCAGACAATTGGGCCGAAATTCGGCCTCAAAGCCCAGAGCGCCGACATCTTCTGGACTCCAAATAAGGAAACAAGGTCGAAGCTGGATCAGTCAGAGGAGTCAATCAAGTTCATCACCATGCTTGAAACCCTCTCAAACTACCCTGACGTCCAAGCTGTCTACTGTAATGTTGATAGAGGGTCCGGCCTGAGTGACGAGGACTGGGAAAAGATTGCTGAAAGCATCAACCAAACTTAGAATAGACAATACCCCACACCATATTATATTCACGTGGACAACTTTTGTGTCCTAAGGGGCCCTTGCCGAGCGGGAGACAGACGCTTTAGCAAATCTAGGCGCTGCCGTACGAGGGCCTCACTTAAGAGGTTGGCGAGGATTGCTTGGATGAGAGTTGGGCAGGGGAAGCGAGAGGTTAAGCAGTCCACCTGCAGATGGCTGCAGCTCTTCAGACGTTGGTTAAAAGCGAACGTAAGGTGTTTGAGACGGCCAAGTCCATCGAATTCGAGCTCATAAAA
Source organism: Cladorrhinum samala (assembly GCA_033576145.1). Lineage (NCBI taxonomy): Eukaryota > Fungi > Ascomycota > Sordariomycetes > Sordariales > Podosporaceae > Cladorrhinum > Cladorrhinum samala. The sequence goes on along the minus strand of MU865191.1, from coordinate 421 downwards.
GTATCCTTCCTCTCTCACGAAGTCTAATAGCGTCTGTATAGCAGCCAGATCACCGGCTTGCCTGTTCCCGAAATCTCCCAAAAGAGGCCGGAATGCCGTGTGTTATTATTTACCATCGCCTCTGCCCACTTCGATTCGCTGATGTCTTCCAGGAACTAGTATAAAAGATTCAAGCGTTATCGAGCTAAACGTCTCATTCATTTCCCGTTTCCTTGTATACTCGAGCCAATGACTAACTCGCGTCTCCTATTTCCCCGCCATGGTAACGGCGATGAGTCTATTCTACTCTCTTTTCTGAAGAAAAAAAAAAAAAAAAAAAAAAAAAAAAAAAAAAAAAAAATATCGTTGTGTTTTTTTATAGGGTAAAAATTTTTATTTTTTTTTTCTGGGTGCCGGTGGGGCGGTGTGGGGGGGGGGGTGT